>JAGJTL010000024.1:654235-671461 GCA_022063505.1 Calosoma granatense
ATTGTTAGGCTAAGTATGTTACAATCAATCTCATATTCTCTACGTGAAATATACATGCATTCACACACACATACACATTCATACATTCGCTCGCTCGCTGTTCACTAAACACCTATTATTCATTTTATTATTTGACTGAACTTGAATTGTAGCATTCAGATCATTCCTGTTTTTAGATTGGTTCACATGTGATTGTGTCTCGTTTGTTTTAAATTGTGCTCTTACTTGAACCATTGCCGTATTGTATATCGTATAATTCACATTCATGTTTGAAATTACCATTCCACAGAAATAATTGTTTTGTTATTTTTTCTCACCGTATTTAAAATTGGAAAACTTGTATCTCTTTTTATATATACCCAACATGTTATTACAACACTAGTCTTATAACCGTAGTAGATTGTTTAGTATCTGTAGATCATAATATACTATTTCAATAAGGTCCATTGTGTGTCGTGAACACTTTCCTTGCGAACAGATTTCAGGCATAAAATTCTCTCTGATTTCCTTTGGCATACGATGTCACTGTTGGTGAACGTTTCGGTTCATCCAAGGCGTATGAGCCTTCGTCTTTTTTACGCATGCGATACACGATGAACATCACCACCAGGATAGCACAGAGTAATCCGACTACAGCACCACCAATCACAGCTAAATTATAATAATTATATCAGCATACAAGTACATATAATATAATCAGTAGATAGTCAAATATAGTATTATTAGGATAACACAATACCTGCTAGAATGCCGGGTTGTGCAAAGAACGATGTCGCTCTGTCTTCTGGTTTTGAGTTCATTATGAAGACACCGGTATCACTGTTCTTGGGGTTAGCTATGTTCGTTGTTCCCTCATCAGGAATGTTGATACTGGGCGGCTGATCGACTGGGGTCGGATTATTGCTATACCGGGTGATTTCTTTGTCAGTTGTCGTTCCAGATGGCACATTTATCGATGTTCTAGCTGTTTAATTCAATGTACATGTTATTATGTAATAAAATCATACACTTTTGCAATCTGACAAGCTGTCACACAAAGCAGCTGTCTATTTGGAGTATATAATGAGTAAATCAGATAGAAACATACTGAAATATTATGTCACATTTGCATTGTGACTTAGCAATGAATTTATGTTTGAATTGTAATAATACTTGTACGAAACAAATGTAACATGTGAATATGGAAATCAAATATAAAATGAAGGGCCCATGCACTAGCTATGAACAACATAAACTCACTGTCAACATCACCTGAACCCGCATCATCTCCATCTTCGTCATCTGGTCCGAATCCTGACCCACTGGACTCGAGATCACTTTTTATCTCTCTATCAGTGCCACCACTGCCTTCCAGACCTTCATCGTCAATGTATAAGTCATTATTTGGCCATAAATTGCCTGTGCCACCAGTTGTACTCTGGAAACAGAAACACAAAACGTATTTCACAACTGTCAGTCATCACTGCACTATTGAGAACATTCACGATTAACTATCACCACCACCGACCAACTAACGACATATAAGTATTATACTGAAATATTCACTCACTTTCTATATATTTATTTCTACTGTATGTAGATTCTACGTATATGCTGAAAACATTTAGTTATCTACAGCGATGTTTAATATTTTACTGGTGGGGACGAAGTTAGGATCTTGGATGTTGCTTGGTGGGGCAGTAATCAATACGAGTCTGAATCATTGCTCATGGCGAGCGGTGGCGAGCCGAACACAGAATCACGGAGCATCCTACTTTTCCCGTTGCCGAAAAATAGGCTACATAACGACTTACTTCTTATACTTCATGCATATGTGTTTGAAAATTAGTCTATAGATACCATTATCATCGTTATTATGCAATTCTGTTTATTTCCCTATCGTGTGCATATTCAAATTACTATTCAATATATTCCACTTGCTGCACTTTGCAGGATAATCTAATTGTATATTTGCAGGCTGAACAATCAATGTTTCATGTTAGTAGTATGCAATAATATTTTTGTTGTTTATTATCTCTTATCAAAAAGCTTAAATATAAATAAGTTAGATAACAAATTGCATATACATACTGCTTGTAATGCATTATACTATGAGTAGTGCATGTAGATTTGATGGAGTACTTATGATAGATACCTATAAAGCAACATGCTATATTTAACAGACGTTTTTGGTCAAACATTATGTGAAATGATGGATGTTTGTTGCATGTTGTATCTAGTTCGTCTGAAAACATGTGCTCCAATGATGTTAGAGCAGAACTATTACTATTATACATTCACTGGCAGAACTTATAATGAAGGCTTGTTGTCACAATGCTGTAAGAGGTGTTTTCGCTATCATACAATATACTTTATACTTCAAGGACGAAACTTCAAACAGATAATGGTCTTTGGTAAGGAACGAAAAACAAACTCACCCACCAAGTCAACAACATACGCTATTTTATTTTTACACTGAATAATAAGTAACTTTCTTTTGTATGAAATATTCCATTTTTCAATACTCTACTACATTCATAGACAGTATTTCCCCAGTGCAAAAAAAAAACAGGAAACTATCATAGCATTCTTATGTACAATTATATGAAGCACAGCACCAGTGATTTCTTATTTATATTCACATGATTGTACAGGTTCTAATGTACGAGTCAGTTTTAAATTACCTACGTATGGACAGTAATATTGTGCATCTGAGTTACAAGGCTTGCATTATTAACCTCAAAAGAAATTTCTAGGTATATGAGGGGAACTACGAATGAACTTTACGCCGGAAGTTTGAAAAATTCATCATTTAAAATGTATAACAGTACACACATTGACAGGTGTATATCATTGTATATATTCTATTGACAGTGCCTTTTTTGTTAAACGGAAAACTGTACTAATTATAACTTTATAATGAACATAAATTTTAATTGGCAAAATATTTTCACTATTCGATATCTGCAAATAATAGATTTGCGTGCTATAAATATTTTTGATACGAGTGAAACGAACATTTATGAATTGATATATGAGAGAATTTAATGTGCTCACATGCTTGTATTGCTCGCATGAGTTACAGAAGAAAATATTACTTTCGGACAAAATAAAACTGCAATTCTGCAACGAGTGTACATAATGCGTCAGTCATATACAGTTCCAAGAATTCTTGTTTGACGTAAGAAATAGCTATCGTTTTGCTATAAATAAGTTAACATATATCAGGAAGTATAGATATGACTGTCACAATTTAATATATATTGGTGAATAACTTATCTACCTGCAGTTATCTAGTTCATTTTATTTATCTGTTATAAGAAAACAATAACATTTATGTGCATCTACATGGACACGTACGTATGTAAGAAGGATTTAATTCTCGATTATGTTCTACTGGTCGACCTACTTTTCGAAATTATTTACCGGCTGGTATCAGCATCTGTTTGTTCTCAATATGTGAAGTAACGTCTCATCTCACATTACAGTTATTAACAGTGGAACTGCATAGAGGTAGACATGTTTAAGCGGAAAACGTTAGTGCACATTACTTATTGAAGTTAAATTGCAATCTTACAAAACGTTGATCAAATTAACTTACAACCGAGGCATTTACATTTTAAAAGCACCATAAATAATTTAATATGCTCGTAACTGATTGACGCTAAGCTGATGATTCAACGAGATGAAACTGGGTTACATCTATTTTCCAGTAAACAACGAAGTGTGCTTTACACTATCTGCCTATTCCATTCAAAATTAATTGTTATAATTATAAATGCATTATAAACGATATTTTTTTCTCTTAATCACATCACGCGCCCTGTTTGTGCACATCTGAAATTTAATAAATTACATTATATAATAATGTAATTAATTTTTCATGTTTTAATGGTAGATGAGTGGGAGTTTTGGAAATGTATTTATTCATAGAAAATTGTTGCATATACATAAAGTAAATATAAGATACCGCTATCAGTATTTACAGAAACACACTTCCATATATATTTTCTGTAATAAGTCATGTATCATAAATAAAATTCACATAATTTATGTTTTGCCCAAGTCCATAAAGATGTCACATATTACTGATAAACACATTAATGACATCATTAACAAAATAAATTTAATGAAAGTCGTAAACAATTTATAAGTTAAATGTATTGCGAATTTTGCAAAAATAATACCCATATGCTAATAGCCACAACTATCTTTGGTAAAGAAATTATTACCAGATAGTCTCGGCAAGGTCTTCACCTCTCTTCAGAGTATATTATCAGAAATATACGAAAGGTTGCTTTATTTAAAAATGTCATACATACATGTGAATGTACTTGGGGAACTTTTCAATGTCATAGTTACAACAAATCAGTTACAGTCAAATTTGAGAAATTTTTTTACTCATATCAATCTCAACATTTGCGTATGTCTGTAAATAATGTTGAACAGGTATTTGAAACGATTTTCTATATAAATTCACATTTAATCTATATACTTTCCTGTACAGAATGAAATCTGTCAATATTCAGTCAGGTTTAAGTTAAAATCTTTCGGATGACGGGCTACAAATATATTTTCCATGTCATATGAAAGAGTCGATGAAATTACAGAGTAAACTGTTTAAATTTTATACATACATATTTATAATTCGCTACTAACCTAAATTATTAAAAGAATATATTTGTCCTACTGTAACAATAAATATCATATACTTTACTAATTTATGAAATGGCCAACGTGATATCAAACCAGACACAGATCAAATAAAATATGCACAAAAGAAGAATATAATGAAATAATATTTTTGAAATAACGTTCTGCAGATTTTTATCTACAATTTGCCCATGATTTTAATTATTACGTTTTATACAAAAAAAATACTGTGAATATGTTTTTCACATAAAGAAAAGATACATAAATATATCATTTGGAAAATCACATCATACACCTAAAAATAGAAACAAAATAATTGCTTTAATAGTAATAAAAGCTGTAATGTTTTTTTTTATATTTCAATCTTATGAATGAAGCTTTTTGCATGACTGGTTTTGGGTGTTGAAAAAAATAGATTTCAGTGCTTCTCTATCTGTAAAACTTTCAGTATTTATAAATCATTAATGGTAGAAGTTTTGAAACGCAACAAGTATACGTAATTAGTTGTATCGACTAATGAAAAGAATAACGTAAGGCTAAATATTGGCAATTGAATCATGCAAAATGAGACATAGGACATTTACTTGTTACCATGGTGTTTGTAAACAAAACCTCCAATTTATTATGGATGAATAATGAAAAAATACAGGCATGTCCACAGACTACTGCTTTTATTGTAATAAGGTAACGACAACAGATAAATAATTTAAATAAGAAAGTAACAAACTTAAAATTAGAAATTCAATAATTACAACTAAAATCTAAATCTATATACGAGGTTCAAAAATGTTTCCATTTACAACTAGACAATATTCTAGGCGATTATAAAATTAATTAACGACACTTTCAATTTGTTGAGGTGTAATTTCTTGTGAAGCTCGTAATATTCTTTCCTGCAGTTCGTTAGTATCTCCAATAGGTAATTTCATGCTGGAACCATATCGGACCTTCTAAGTTTAAGGCATTGAGGGCTGGCATGACCCTATCACGCAGCAGTTCTAAATACTTCGTGCCATTTAAAGTTCCATTTATAAAAAAGGGACCGATAATGTAAGAATTAATAACACCCGCCCAAATGTTAACGTTTTCGGGATATTGGGTATGAGTTACATTGTATAAATGTAAATTTTCTTTGGACCAATATCTACAGTTTTGAGAATTCGGTTCTCCGTGTTTGACGAATGTTGATTCGTCCGTGAATAAAATATTTTTGTGGAAGCTATTATTAATTTCGAAAATTCTTTCACAAAATTGATTCCTCCGTTCCATATCCGTTATTTTCATTTGGTGTTTTTGAAATGTATAGGACTTATGCCTGTTTTTCTTTAAAATTCGCATCACGGTCCCCTGACTAATATTCTGTTCCGAAGCAATTTGCCTAGTTGTTATGGTGATATTATTTCAACTGCAGTCAGCACATTTATCTCAATATCTTGAGTAGCAACTGTAGGTTCTTTAAATCTTTTGCTGTTGTGCTCTGTATTAATACAACCTGTATTTTGCATTTTTTTACTAAATTTGCCACCGTTTGATGACATGGGATGGGTCTGTTCGGGAATTCAACGCTGAAATAATCACAAAGATTTCTCAAAGACGCCCCTTCTAAATACCAGGAGCACATCTTAAGCATTTCTTCTGTGGTGTACATTTTTGCACTAATTGTTACACAAATTGTAAAGATATTAGTAACACGTTAAATACACAATGACATTTACCGAGCGTCATTGTTATTTCAAAAGCGTCAATTGTTTCCTGGCATGAGCAAATTGATTAAAGCTAAAATAAAGTTGCCAATGTATAGTCTTACGTTATTCTCACTGTATATAAATATAAACATGTACTTTGCAGTGTCACTGCCAAACAAAGAAAACATAAAACTATGTACATAATAAACCAGCGAAAAATTAATATTCGCTGTGTATGACTAATAAGTATAAGTGTTTTATTATCAGATAAAAACATAAACTCTTATATTTTGTTATTTTATTCTGTACACGTAATTAATATATCCGCATGATTCATTCTATATACATAGATGACATAATAGCTAAGAAATGTATACAAAATGAAATCACAATGTTAGAATAATTACTATAGAAGAATTAGAACACGTGTAACAACTGGATCTGTTATTATATATGTAGATATAAGTTAGTATGGATTACTGTTCAGATTAAGGAAAGATGATTTTGACATATCGTTTGTAAAGTACAAAGTTTGCAAGTTTAATATTAGGATCATTTTCATCTGCTGTGTCAGAGACAAGTTATGAAATATAAGCCAAGCTTAATATTCTGTTGACCTGTTCAACAAGTACATACTTCCTTTTTCTATGAGCCAATGTAACTGATATACTCAGGTACAGTTTCTATATCAATACATGTGACCAAATATGACAAATGCTAGCTAGCCATGTACTGCGCAAACAAAAATATAGTCTCGTCTTATGATTAAACTTGCACACGGGTATCAGTATGATTGGGAACGAATGTTATATTGATTCACTTTTCATGTACATATATGCATCCATGTCCATAATTGATTTCATGCAAAAATTGAACGGATCTATTGAAAGCTTTGTGCCGTTCTTTTTGAACATATGTACACTGTAATCTTATTATAGATAATCTATAAATACGTGCGTACATAAAAGCTTGTTATGTAACAAAAACAAATATTACATAGCTTCAAAATACATCATACTTATTCAGATCAACAAATTTCAAGTTTTTGATTTAAACAAGTATTAACTAAAAAGAAAATACAGTGGAATCCGCTTACAGTGAATTCGCATATAATGGACACTCGCTTATAATGAACGCATACACTGAGTCCCAACTAAATACAGTATAACCCGCTTATAATGGACCTGAGGGGACCAAGTAAAATTGTCCATTATAGTCAAGGTTCATCTCATCAGAATAATTACTAATTAAACAAATTTATATTCATGTTATTTCATTGACATGTTTTTATTAAAAAAAGATAACTAACACAACATGAAACTATGTACTCGTATATAGGTATACATAAACACGAAAATGTTTAAAAAAACGGTTAATTTTGGATCCACGGTTTGGCTATATAATCTTATGTAGAATAAGTTTGACTTTGTTTAGTATTGAAACAGTGTCATAATTATCAGGGAAGTCCCTAATCGCTCCGCTTATAATGAACAAAATAACGAATTTTGGTTCATTATCGGCGAAAGTTTATTATAACCGAGATTTTTACACGTGTTTGAATTGGGACTTTAAAAAAGGTACATTATAACAGAGTGTCCATTACAAGCGAGTTCATTATGGGTGGATTCCATTGTACATATTTCACCTAATGTAAGTCAATTCGCATATAGTGAACTTTCGGATATGCGAACACTGGTAGGTTGTCAATGAGTGAATTTTATATTGGCAACTTTTAACAGTTAAAGTAATGCGTATGCTAGTCTAGACTTACAGTTTCGTGTGTGTAAACCGGTGTGTTTCTAAATGGAAATTAAAAATAAGAAACGTTTTTCATTTGATCTGTGCAAAAACGAAGTTGTCAAAATCTACCATCTCTGGTATTGTTTTTATTAAAATTTAAATAATCATTTAGTTTTAAAAAATGAATACATTTTATTTTGTTTACTTATAAACACGTATGTATGAGTAGAATATAATGCAAATAAAAATTTGTAAAATAAAATGTGAATACTCCTTTATAGTGGACCAAATTCCTAGTCCCTTCAGTTTTCACTATAAGCGTATCCCACTCTATATTATTTAACGAATTAATATAGTTCCATAATAGGTTTTCGAATTAGCAGGAAATAACTATTATGTTTTTTAAGTTACATATTCAAGCGACAAATAATTTGTAACGTTTCTGCGTATGCAACGATTGATTTTCATACAAATCTATGCTATACATTATTTATTATGCTAATATTTACGTATTGTTTACTGTTTAGCAAGAATGGTGACATCATGCATTAATTAAATTAAAACCTTATCAATATATTTATTAAACACCGCAAATTTATTGCATTCCGATTTTCTTGGAATATTCTAAATACACTGTAACTATAAATAACTATAATAGTTAATAAAATAATAACGATAGTTAAGTAAAAGTTTTTCCAAAAAGCAAAATAAGAAAATAGAAACAACTGTTAATCGTCTCAGCGATTATTACGAAATATACAGGAAGAACTCTTATACTGAAAGTATAGTTCTATGGGAAAATTTCTAATAAATCTACAACAAATGGCTGAAGTAATTTTATTCTCATAGTTCACCACATGCGTACGCAGAATTGCCTTCTTGGAGAATTACTTATATTTCTTGAAATGCGTATCAGTTCTACGAGGAAAGTTTTGTGAAACAGTATGTTCTTTGTACAATAAAATGCCATAGCAATGAATAAAAAACACAACCATATTCTATGCGAGTTTCTATGGATAATGGATACAAAATATTAAATCAAGTTAGTTAGTACGACCTTACATATATACATAAAACTTATCGGAACAGATAGCAATTTTTAGATCGCTAATAAAATACATTCAAACTGCGTATAGCGTTACTTATGTTGCAACTGAAATACAGTGAGTAATTCTCTGTGACTTAAATATCGATAAGATGCATATATCCAGGAACAGATCAGAGCTAAAAACGTCAATGTGTACTCTATACACTCCATGAAGCAGTACAAAAATAAATGGTTAATGCACTACTTCAAACATAAAGACCAAAAAAACATGACAGATTTGATTTTAGGAATACGGTATATAATCGGCGGTAACCTCTGACAATATATAACAAAAATTTAACCCATAATTCCCAATCTGCAAAAGATTAGTCACATGTTCATATCTATTAATCTGTGTAATTTACCCTTATACTGATATGCAAATATGTATTCAATAATAACTTACATCTGTTAAACTGTATAGATAAATGATTATTAGTGTAAAAACAAACGCAGATTTTAAACACTGGTAAAGAGCATGAAATGGTACAGTATTACAAATGGTATGTTTTGTGTGCAAATATGACTTACGTTGGTTAATAAACATAGAGCCTAATGCATTATTGCATAATTTACATTCTTCATTTACACATCAGAGTAAAACATAAAAACTCAATGTCCAGTAAGCTAATAACAGTTACAGAATCGCTTGTATTTTTCAAGTTAAATATTCCATGAAAAATATTCATTTTGTTGATGAAATGTACATTTTATTGAATATTTATAGCAGATGTTCCAAGGTAGGCTTTGTCTATTGACACCACACGTCACTTGAAAATACCTCTCACCATAAAGGTTAAAAGCAACCTATCTCAGCTACCTTACATACAAACAGTAAATCTCACCTCTAATGCTTTCGTGTATCCGATCAGGAATACACAGGAGAGGAGTACCGGTATCCTCAAATGCATTACACTGATTATGAACACAAGAAAATGTCTAATTGCACTTTGTTTAAACACTGCTCAAGGATATTTCACGCACAGACTTGCAATGCACCTAGCAAACGCAGTCGGTTCTAATCAATGAAGACATGAAAATACTCGACTACTGCGCTGTCAGAACCACGCATGAGCACATGCAACATCCGTTCACATGCTGCAAAATGAGACTTAAAGTCATTTAAGGTTATCTCCATTTTCTATTACAACTAAAGTATAAATGGATCTGCAAGCAAATTATATATATTTGATAGTCAATCATTACCCGACAAAATGTACATTTTCATATTGTTTAAATTTTTCAATTTAATACTTTTGAGTTATGTTTATGTCCTAAATATATAATATAAAAAATAACGTGAGACAGCGCATTTTTAGAAACTTGTAAATGTGTTTTTTTTTCTCTAGTTGTTCATAAATATAGCTTGTAAATAAACATTTTGGTAAATATTATTCTATTTACCATAACTATTTATACGTTTGAACTAACTATTTCAATTTTCTTTATCCTCTAATCGTAATAGGACTTGATATACATTAATTATCGTAATGTTTAGTTATGTATAAGTGTAATGTAATATTGATAGATACAAAATATCACTTGATATATCGATATTAATTGCTTCAGTAAATATGTACAATGTCTATGACCGTTAATGGAAAATGAAACTAAACATTTTTACAATCTTACGATATAAGAATTTTATTGTAAAAGAGGCATCAAACAAAACATTACTACTATTGTATTAAACAATACGTGATACAACACGGTTAAATATTTTTGCGTTGGAGAATATTCAGGGTTTGGCTTCTATGTCACTAACTCGCTGCTTGTGACGGTTGATAGCATCTTGGTGGCGCTTGATCTGCTCTTCATGGAAGCTGATCTCATCAGTCAAATCCTCTTTCAATTTCTTCAGTTGTTCTTGTTGCTGTAAAATAATCACTGATATACTTGATTTAATTAATTGGTCATAGATTTGTACTTGTCTGTAGAAATATCCCTCTTCTTGTGCTGCTTCGGCCCGACCGAAAGCACCACCAGCTTCCCTGATGGATCCACCGCCACCACCTCCTTTTCCAGCACCGCTACCAAGATCACCTAACTGGCTATAATTAACCTTAGCTATGTTCCTATAAGAAACAATAAAATAAAATCTTACCTCATTTCAAAATAGAAAATAAGACGATAGTTGTTAATAGCTATCACCATGTACAACGATGGCAATAAATCTAAAATTATATGACCTTTTACCTAATTAAGTTGTTGCCGGTACGGCTGCTAACCAGACGTAGGAAATTCATATTTGCTAATACAGAAATAATGAAAATTAGTATTATATTTTCACAAAACAGTTTAATAACTTACATCTAGATCGGTTGACAAGTAAATGCGTTCTGGAATTTTTTGACACTCGTAGTAAGATAAAATATCCCTACTTCGTAGAATCAATATTGAAATAAATTTGGCAGCACTGCAGAATACGAATTTTGAAAATAGGCACCAACTTGGAATTGGAAATATGAAACACTTTAAAAAAGTAAATAATTACTTATATTTAGAGTATGTGATATGGCTAATTGATAATATTATTTAATATAATAATACGATACAAATTATATAGACAATAACACATTAAAGATCAAATTATGTAAAAATTTCAATTATAGTTAATCGTATGAATAATTTAAATGAATCAATAATACTGATAGAGAAATACTAACGATATTCACAAATATCTGCACATAACTATAATTTATGCTATTTCACATTCTATTTACTTGCAAATAAATGAAACACCATATGAGCACTTGAATTTACTTGCATTATTTGTTCATGATGATATGAAATAAAAAGAACAACAAATAGATATGGAATAGTATATTTTGCTGAAAATTATGAAGGTGTATAGGTAAAGAATAATATATAGGAATTTTTTATAGTATAATAAAACACTTTGAGAAATTCAACAGAACACATTACACTCTGTTTTGATATTGTTAAACCCATCCAAGACAGAAGTATGAGCGAGGAGACAATAAATTATTTATATTCATTACACGGTAATAAGGTGCAAAAGTATCGAAACTTAAATCTATTCTGTACTCGTCACCAATATATTTGTAATAAAATGTCACATGTTTGATCTTATATACACCGGACATGCCTTACACAATCAAAAAACATCGCCGGAATACTTATTTCGTGTCACAAGCAAAATGAAACAAAGGCACTTCAATTGATAAAATAAAATACATTTTATATAATATTGTGACAATTTAAATTTCATGGTTCAGTGGCTAGCCACATAAGAAACAGTATTACTCACAATTGAATCATGGTTAAATAAAAAATGTATAATTCAAATAGAAATAATTTTTACTGTTAATCAATGAAGCACATTTGTGGCATGCCGGAGTATAGATTAAAAAAAAGAAAAACAACACTCATACGTCCTTTAAATCAGCTGGGAGTTCATTCTTCGGATGTTTATTCTCGAAATGCTGCTTGTAAGTTTTAGGATCTGGCATCTGGGCCTAAAGTTAGCCAAAATACAAATTAAATCACTTATTGAATTGTGATAAATAAGTATACAAACAAAACATGCATCTACATTTCATTCTTCATTTAGAATTAAACGCGAAACTGTCCTAATATAAACGATTCTTTATTAATTTTTATGTAAGTCTTAATACAATGCAACAAGACAATTTTGGTACATTAATAGTATTAATGACTTTTATTACATATTATATTATCAGTTCCAATGTTCGCCGTTAATATTATTAAGAATATTAAAAAACATGTCCGTATTATGAACTTGTCAACGTTATTATTGTTAATGATCACGACGCGTTTCAAACTTTCGTTCATTATTAAGTGATATGGTGTTGTTATGTGTTGGTTTATAGTAGTGTTGTGTCTGGTAGTGTTCAATGGAGCGTTTTTTTGTGTAATAGATTCAGTGGTGTGAACATGGCGTTATTATTGGTTGTTTTAGTTTTTCTTTACATATTTCTAAGTTTTCGATTATATTTAGTTTCCTTCCTTTGGGGTGTTTTTTAATTATTTTCATTACGTCCTCCATGTTGCCTGCTGCATGTTTATTGTCAAACAGATGGGCCGCGTTGTCTATTTTTGTTTTTATTCTTTGTACCTGTCTTTGAATTTTCTGCCGGTTTGGCCTATGTAGTTTAAGTTGCATGTGTTACATTTAAATTTGTATATGGCACTTTGGTTGTATTTATTGATGACTTTTATTACACTTAAATCTAACCAAATGTCCACAAAGGTAGCATATCACTTTTGTTATGTACAAGATTTGAATTGCTAAATGTGTCGAGATAATACACGTTCACTTACTTCTGTATATATCTTCTATAGCAATGCATGATAGCTAATTTACTTACCTTGCATACAGCACACACATGAACAAGGGCTTTCTGGGCGGCTTTTTTTTGAGCAGTTGCACTATGTCCCTGCTGTTTCTTTGCTTTCGCTGCTCTATCAGCTGCTTTCGCTTGTGATTGTAATTTTTGCTGTCCTCTTGCCATTATAAATGTACAACCAATTTATTAGCAGAAAAATCTCCAAGAAAACAGCCGTCAGCAGTATTTCCTGAAACTATCACAAAAATGATAAACTGTGCTGCATGTGTATATATGAAAATAACCTACCTCTAGTTGAAAATATGTCCAAAGCAAAGTAAAATAATTTTTTTGTTAAATGCCAACCAATATTTAATTATATATTATCAATTTAAACATAAAAATGCATAAAAATGTTCAACTAGTTCAAAATTTCTTGTCCTACGCTTTCTAGTAATAAGAACAACTGACGTTTCACGATCTAGTCAAAACCGGAAATTGCACTTTCACATGTAATCATTGGAGTAGATGAGTGGTACATACTAGTGTTTAAATAATCGCGGTATACACAAAAACATGATTAAAAAAATGTTTTTCAGCAATATGCTGAACAATTTTAAACAACAAATAAGGTGCGCTGGAAAAAGAGAAATCAATATTAAAAATTCTGAAAAGGAAGCACAGTTGCGAAGTTTGTATTATAACCAAACTATATACATATTTGACGTAACTTCATCTGATGTATTAGTTTTTCAGTATCCTCTCTCTAGAAAAGATGATCGAAGATTATATGTGTGGGGATTTGCAGACACTGGTGCATTAGGTTTAGGAGTGAAAGAAACAAAAAAGAGAAATCAAGTAATTAAAACACCATGTCGGTTATCATTTGCAAAAAAATACACAGTATGTTTATCTATAGCGTAAAACTACTAATTTTTTTATTGCATTTATATAATAAAACAAATTTAATAATTTCAGGTAACAGATGTAGCTTGTGGGTTTGGATTTACAATAATTGCTGTCAATTCTACCCATAAATATAAATTATATGGTTCAGGAGTGAATACAGACTCACAGATTGGTTATCATATATCAAGCACGGGTAGTTCACCAGATACCCTTCTCTATCCTATGCCGATATCTATACCATTCCAAAATGAAACAGAATCAACTATTTTACAGTTAGCAGCAGGTCGAGCTCATGTTTTAGTATTAACTAGTGAAGGATTATTCACTCTAGGAAATAATGCATATGGACAGTGTGGGAGGAAGATAGTGGATGGTGAAAAGTATTCTGCGAGTTCTATTATTCATCATATTCCTCACATTAATGGAGAGAAAATAGTTGGAGTTCAATGTGGCCAAGATCACAGGTTCGCATATTTGTGAGAAATATCATTGACAATTCAAATCATTTATTATATGATTTATATCATTATTTCATAATTAGTTAGTGCTTCATACTAAATGTAAATAATATTTTATAATTATACTACGAAATAAAAACTTGGAAAAATGATTTACAATATGTACTTTTCTCTAGTTTGTTACATACGGACAAAGGACGTGTGTATTCTTGTGGATGGGGTGCTGACGGACAGACAGGACTGGGACATTACAGTATAGAATCTCACTTCACCCAGGTCTTAGGGGACATACAAGAGGAAAATATCATAAAATTAGCCTGCACTGCAGATTGTGTCTTAGCTTTAAATGGTATGTAACATTTTCTCTTGTTAAACTAAATTAGTTTTAAAAACAAAATTTATTTTACAGATAAAGGGGAGATATTCGGATGGGGAAACTCAGAATATGGACAGCTTCAAAATAACTCTGATGTGCAACAAATTAACATACCAGTCAATTTAGACCATTGTAGAAATATTGGTAAAGTTGTAGACATTGCATCTGGTGGTTCATTTTGCATGGCTTTAAATGGTAAGAATTCCTATTTTCTTTGTAAATAAAATACAACAATTTGTGTTTCTGTACGAGTGTAGTTGAGGGCCGTGTCTACACGTGGGGTTATGGCCTTTTGGGCAAAGGACCCGAGGTTCAACAATCATTTACTCCAACGTTGATCCCCCCCGTTCTTTTTGGTTCCAATGATTTTCAATCAGATACAAGAGTAACTTCCATATCGTGTGGTATAGGCCATTCGGGAGCAGTTACTAATTTTGGAGACCTGTACATGTGGGGCAAGAATAGAAATGGTTGTTTAGGATTAGGGCACAAAAATGATCAGTACTTTCCATTAAAGGTATGTCATATTTAAAACTACAGTTACTTACAAAATTGAGCGTTCACTTATTAATTCAATATATTTCTCTATATTGAAAAGATATTGATCAATCTTTTATTATATAACCGAGTATATATGTTTACTAAAGATGTTTATATGAATTTTAACTACTAATTTTTAAAATTCTCATCAAATATAATCCTTAATTACCACATATAGTAAAAAAGACACTTTTCACCAACACAAAATTGAGCGTACACCACTAATTGACGTATGATAAATGTCGATACATGTTAATTTTCTATCGAAATAGGCGAATCACTTCAGTGCATATAATATCACATCGTGATTTTTATTAGTACCTATCTAAATATTGCGTGAATTTGTGCAATAACAAATAAAAGAAAACAAGCCGATGTTCCTACGCAAAAACTTATTGTGAAGGAAAATTTTTGCGTGAAATAGGAAAAATG
Source organism: Calosoma granatense (assembly GCA_022063505.1). Lineage (NCBI taxonomy): Eukaryota > Metazoa > Arthropoda > Insecta > Coleoptera > Carabidae > Calosoma > Calosoma granatense. The sequence goes on from JAGJTL010000024.1 coordinate 670,405, forward strand.
GTAGGCAGAACTCATTCCACAGTGCAGAAATTTATAAATAATTATAAAAATGAAGATACTTTAAAAAATAGAGCAGGACGTGGGAGAAAAAAATATTAACTCCAAATGACGAACGATTTATCGTGTAAGGAAAATTAAGATTAATCCGAAACAAAGTGTCCCAAAATTGTGATCTGAAGTTTCGTCAAAGATTAATAAACAAATATCAACCAAAACCATTCGTCATGTTTTACGAAATAATGGATATAATGGCCACATAGCGAGAAAGAAACCATACATTTTAAAAATAAATAGATTAAAACGCTTAAAATTCGCGAAAAAGTACATTAATTGTGAATGAAAATTTTTGGAATTATGTTATATTTTCGGATGAGACAAAATTTATGTTTATATACTCGGTTATGTATAATAGGTTGATTAATGTCTTTACAATATAAAGAAATATATCGAATTAGTAAGTGTACGCTCAATTTTGTGAGTAACTATATGAATTGTAACTATATTTAAATATTTTTTTTAATTTTGCAGGTTGCTTTAGGTGCATCCGTAGAAAAACTGACTTGTGGATTAGATCATACTGTGACATTATGTAAACCATTTGTGTAAATAATATATTTTAAAAATAAAACAATACACTAGGGTATTTAAATATTTATTTAATCATCTAATGTCAAAACACTGTATTATAAATTATAAAATATATTACATAAGTGAAAATATATTTTATTGATAAAAAACAATAAACACAATTAAATTCTTTGGTTATTGAAATAACTTAATTAAATAGCTATTGCCTACACTTTTTTATATAAAGAAAGGGTGCGCTAACTATTTACTATATGATACTACATAGATCAACAAATAAATTCGCTCTAACTAAAACATTTTGCACTTTTCTAGAACAGATCTTTGGAATTAATACGTTAGAAATGTAATAGTGAAATTATAATTCACATATACGTACTTTTTTTGGTATCCTACGACCGACTTGTAACAACACGTATCCGTATCTAATTTGTTTAAAAACAGCAATGGCTTCTTGGTGGGAGACGCCGCC
>JAGJTL010000024.1:705192-716668 GCA_022063505.1 Calosoma granatense
TTTAAATTTTCAAATTGACCTCTCATTCAAGATGGCCTGCGTTCTGATTCGTCCGGCGGAGTAACGTTATATTAAGTTTGCTACGAGTAGTGCCAGCATTGAGAAATGAAATAACAAGAGAACTTCACTTTGGTACACATTTTACTAATAGAATTTACAAATACATGAACGTTTAAACAATCTGGTATATTATATACTTATATTATTGGTACTTTTCCATTGTACATTGACAATTATTCATGAATACCAAATATTAGTCAATTTCTTAAATATAATTGGAATTTTGGTGGGAAATTTAAAATGTTCCTCACTCACGTATAAAACATTCTGTGGGTTTAATTTTAACAAATTGTATGTTACGCTCTAATATGATAAATATGAATACGTAATGATATACACAGTTAATAAAATAACACTTTTTTATTCATTCACAGTTTTTTCTCATATATAAAATATAACAGGAAAATGGTACGTTATACTGTTATATTTGTCAATATATGTGCATATGATGTGATAAAAATACATAATACACATTCTTAAGACGTGTATGCATCTATATCAGAGGTTAACATGTTTCAATATTTGCTATGGGGGCCTGTCATAGGCGACAAGCATTGTGCAAAATGAATCATTTCATCGTTTTGACTGCTACTTGCCTCTTATCTATTATTTAATACCACCATTAACTGCGGATGAAGAATTGCTAGATGTCTATATTTATTTTATTCAGTAACAGTAAAAGAAGCATCTTTGTTTAAAGCTATATTTCAGCGCCCCCATAAACCCTAAATTGCCAATATCTCAACAATCGTAGCTCGGATCGTTAAAGTAAAAAAAAAACCTCCGGAGCCAAAATTTCAACCCTCTACGACTGGTGTTAATTTGAACTGCGCAGTCATTAAATTGTTTGTCCTGAATATCCACCTGAATACCTACATCTCTGTATTCCTTTGTAGGTGTTACATTTACATGGGTTTCATCTACTTTATCTGGGTCTTCAACATTGCTAATGTCTCTAACACTTGTAGTGGTTATTTCAGTCACACGTCTATTAAGCAATCGTTGTTGTCTAGCATTTTTTCTAGTTTGTGTGATATCCTTCTGTAATTTTGTTGGGTCATGATTACGGGTCGATAGATTTTCAATGGGAACTAATGTCAGTTGATTTAAAATGCAGTGAACATACTCTCATGAACACCGAACTTTTCTTTCTCATTCGCAAATCAGCTTCCCACATTTTGCGTCTGTCGCACAGCTGAACATTTCCAAAGTTATTTGTCACTTCAATTTTGTCTCCTTGTTTTGGAAAAGAATGGTACATTACACTGTTATCCGTATTCCGAACTGACTTACAGCCGTATACACAACAGTTAACGTTGCTTTTACACAGTTTCTTCTAGATAGCAATGTAAATATATCAAAAGTCAAAGTTTTATCCCTCCCGTGACGTCACATTTTTTAGTTCATATTTTTTCCGCTAGTAGCGTATCTCTAAGCTTGAATCGCCAATACCTCTGGTTCTTCATCAGCAGTAGATGCTTGCGAGTAACGGGCGCTCTTCTGATATCATATACCGCTATACCTCTGATTCTCCATCAGCAATAGATGCTTGCAAATAACGGGCGTCCTTCTGATATCATATACCGCTATACCTCTGCTTCTTCATCAACAGTAGACGCTTGCGAGTAACGGGCGTCCTTCTGATATCCGGTACACCTCCAGAGCCTATCATCGTCCCGGATACGAGCTAGCCAACCCTCTAACCGTCTGCTAATAAACACTTTTTCAAAGGTAGGCAAGTCAAGGTCTACCGTTCGTAGCACCTGTCGGTACCACACCACATGTGTAGGGTTGCATACTCCAGTCGAGGAACAACGCCACCACCCGCCAAGCAGGTCCATCCGTTAGGATACGATCTACCGCTCACCGTCCCGTCCCCTCGCCAAAGGTCGTGGGTGGTACCTGCGGTGTACCATTGTGGTCGAGGATACTCACTGTTGGTAAAGTAGAGGCCAATTGGGCCATAGCGTTTGGAGTTGTGTATCGACACGTCTCATAGTCTCATTTTCACGCTTAACTACACTTATCACTTTAAAACGGTGCTCACTGTCCTGCAACGTGGGCTCGCGGGTGGACATGCAAGATGCTACCAGACCGTAGGGGCAGTTGGGTACTTTCATATACATAAAACCGAATCACTGGTTTACAACGTGGGAGTACGGCTGGGCCGGCGAGATGTCACCAGACCGTAGAACCAGCTGAGTTCGATCAAATACAGACAAATCACTTACACAAGCGTAGAGCTATATGCTTCTCGTCGGTGGATAACGTTCCCGTGAGTTTGAAAAGCTACGGGCTCGTAATAGTTGACTGTTCACGACTTCGATCACCACCAGTAGGTGTTGCTCACGTGTCTAGGGCGTTAATATATTAATTACATTTGTTTTATTGCCCCCTAAGATCATTTATGTTAAATAAAAACTTCTACTACTTGGAATCTGTCTTTTATTCAATTACGAACAACCATACCTCTGTGCGACTCCAGATCAACGTACTGTAATTCGTATTAACACAACATAGAGTTTCAGTGGGTCCTTTCTTTTGATGTAGTATGTAAATTTCGCGTTCCGGAGTACATGGTCATTAGGTTACAAAATGAATCGTTTCATTATTGTTGTAGCTGCTCTCATGTTCGTTGCCAGTATTTAGTAATATATTCTTATATTTAAACATGTTTATGTTAAATAGTAATGATCATCAGCTATATACGTTGATTATACCCTATAGCCGCGGCTTCGCTGGACTGGCGTATCGTGGGTGGTGAAGATGCGGAAGAGGGTGAATTCTCCTACCAGATCTCCCTAAGACGTTACGGCAGCCAGTCTTGCGGTGGTAGCATCCTTAACAGCCAATGGATCCTCACTGCTGCCCATTGTGTTTACGAGTTAGTACATGAAATCATTACACTTGCATATGTTAAACTTCTAGCCATATTACACCAATCGCTTCATCAACGAATTACTTTTTATAGGACTTCCGCGTCAATCTTGTCCGTCACTGTTGGAAGCACCACTCTGAACCCGTCTGGCACTTCATACAAAGTGAAGCGGGCTATTGTACACTCCGGATTCAATTACTATGACCTAGTGGACAATGTTGCTTTTCTTCAGATCAGTGGAGAAATTGAATTCAACGACAAAGTCCAGCCAATTCCATTGAATACTGCCGACTTTGGTGCTGGTGAAAAACTGACCTTGAGCGGTTGGGGCACTCTTCAATGGCCTGGCAACGCTCCCAATAGGCTCCAGCAAATTGTATTGAAGTCTCTGAACGTAAGTAATTGCTAGCAGAAGATGACGAATGGCTTGCCACCTGTCAGTAACAAGCAGATATGTACTCTGAACGGTGCCGGTCAAAGTGCCTGCAAGGGTGACTCTGGTGGCCCACTCGCATTGAATGGTGCCGTTACCGGTATTGTGTCCTGGGGAAACCCATGCGCTAAGGGATATCCCGATGTATTCACCAGGGTGTCATCCTACCTCAACTGGATCGAAGAGAATATGTAGTAAATTTTCTCTTTAGATCATGTAACTAACTTATTACAAATAAATATGTAATATTCAATACTACTTTTTGTTTTAATTGAATTGCTATCAGTCAATAGTGTTGTTTTAAGTTTCACTTTAACATAGTACAGTAATCATGATTCAGGATCATGGATAGCTCCATTGTAATTTCAGGAAAAAAACAGTCAACTTTTTACCCATTAATTGTGAGGCTTGAAATTTTGGCTGTGTTTTTTGGGGTGTAAATTCAGAATGTAATACAGTGGATTCCGCTTAATCGGGACACATTGGGACTAGTAAATTTGGTCCCAATTAGGTGGTTGGTCCAATTTACCGAATTTCCACAAAAATTACAGAATTAGTGTTTCTCAATATTTTATAATACATCGTAAAAAAAATAAAACAAGTCACAAAACTATACGTATATCTTAATATATAAAAACGTTGGTGCGTATGTATGTAACGTCATCATGCCTAAACCACTGGATATATCGAATCCTTATTCACACCATATGTTCGTTTGATGCTCCGATAAGTTTATCTTTGTTTTGCAATAGGTGCCGCTGGGGTCGAGATATTTCGATAAATTATATTTATGGTCCGATTTCCAATTTGGCTCATATTCAGAATATATATTAATTACGAGAAAAGAAATATTGTTACAAAAAATTAACCCGGTAGGTGGCGCTTGAGTCGAGATATTTACGAACATTTATAACAATGAATGTTCGTTTGTAGGACGCTTATAGACTCGGAAACTACTGAACCGATTGAGCTCAATTTGACAGGATATGTTTGTTTTGTCAGAAAGGTTTTGAACATAGTTTGAGAGACTCCTGTCTGCGCTCTTGCGCGCAGAGATACACCTTTATACTCCGAGAATCATTATAACTTATAAATGTCATCAGGGTGGAATAGGACTAGAGTTGGGGTATATGGTATTGTGAGACTTCCAATAAAATAAAATCTATAAAAATTAAATTTTAATTTCCTTGATTTATTTTAAAAAATGCCATAGCAACGCATGGCGCAGGGCAGCTAGTACATATATTGCAGAGACACCGTTACTGAGATGTCACGAGAGAGTGTACAGATTTTATTTCAAATCAGTCAATGTGACGCCCGGAAAATATCGTATGCGTCATTTGGGCAATATATAATTTATATCTAGTTATTATTGACAAAATACCCTTTGTTATTAATATAGATTTTGAGTTTTTCTTGTTTTGTTATAAATCGGTTTCGCCGTTTGCAACTTAATCTTTACAGTTGATTTTGCTTACGTTATGAATTCTGTATGAAATGAAAACGACAGGAAAGAGTTCGTAAAACATAAACCGAGCTTATGCACCATGCGAACAATTCAACAAGAACATCGATGTTGAAATACGTGACATATTGCTGGTTGTCGACAGATTCTGAACACACTGAAGATACAGCTGGTTTGCAGACTGATTTTGACGAAGCCAATAAAACACGATCGACTGTAAAAGATAGTTTTTTCTTCACTCTTTTGTAAGAAAGAATTATTATAAAGTACTGTTAAGATAAATACAAGTATGACAGGAATCAAGAGACACGTGACTTATGTATTGAAAATAATCAAATGTCAAATTCTTGAATTTAGTATTTGCAAGGTTTCAGGAATTTACTTTGGCATTTTATTCTGCAGGAATAGGTTATGCTATATGTCTGATAGACGTATATATGGGCATGTATTACAATACAATCATTGGCTGGGCAGTGTATTATCTGTTTGCATCCTTCACATCAGTTTTACCTTGGACGAGTTGTGACAATGCCTGGAACACTCCGAACTGTACACTGGTCACTGCACCGGAACAGTATGCTAATTCTACTAGTCCAGCTAAAGAGTTTTTCGAGTAAGTATACATATTTGTATTTATTTTTTATTTAACGTTTTTCTAAAAACATTTAGTTACTTCTGTACTTATGAAAATGTTATTATTCTATTCGATTTCTTATACATATTTGAGTGGTCAGTTCACAGTAGCGCTCTTAATTTTGACAGGTGTCAGAGATTTGATCATTCGATGTATTGGCATAATACATTTCTTAGAATTCTATTTTACAAGAAGGGTTATAAGCTATTGCTTGTTACACATCATTATAAAAAATTATTAATTATGTTAATTTAGAAATAAAAACTAACTAATGATTAGATATGAATACTATATGAAATACTTAAAATTAGGAACATATTTTGAGTATATGTTTTCAATTATTGTGTTTTTTATAGACGCAATGTATTAGAACAGCAAAAATCGGATGGCTTAAATCGAATGGGGCCAATAAAACCGTCACTAGCGTTATGTGTTTTTGCTGTCTTTCTTCTCGTCTACTTTTCATTATGGAAGGGAGTGCGTAGCGCAGGAAAGGTAAGAAATGTAAAACATATCGCAATTGTTAGTTTCGTCTTATTTTTCGTAGTCAGAAATTGTTAACAAAACGAAATGCATAGGAAACTTCAAACACTATCAATTGTTGTTTAGAACTGTTGTTGTTTCCATGTTATACAGTAAATATGACAGCTTTAATAACATTTTTGAGTAGTACTGTCAGCGTTAATAATAGTCATTGAAATATTAAAGGGATATTTACTTAGTGCCGATCAGGGACGGACTGGTCATATGAGTATTTAGACCATTGTGCGAAGGGCTAGTTCCAACGAGAATCAACTTATAACGTTTTAAATATTACATATTTGAATTCTCTTTTTCATAATATGATCCCTGATATATAAATTCTAATTGATAACACTATGTAATTGTTAAGAATATTAATAAATAAGTCCTTGTTATGAACTCGTTTTTCAATTTTATTATAATCACGACGCGTTTCGACCTGTTCGGTCATTATCAAGTGATATCACTTTAATGGTCGTAAAGTAGAGAAATTATATCACTTTCACTAGAAATTAATTCGCCATCTGAATCTTGCAATGGAATTTCAACGAATATTTTGCGTGCCTTGTACATTGCCGAAATGTTTGTTCATGTTACTCTGTCGTGCAGAGGAATAGAGTATACGAAATTTCACGCATTGCTCATCAGTAGAAGGTTTTTAGATCCTATTCCAAACAGGTATACAGAGGACACTGATTATCGCCTTGCGTGTTCAAGTTAATAAATATCTCCTAAAAGCTTTAATTATGTCACAATTAATAATAACGTATATTTATTTATTCACTTTGGCTTTTACCGAAAAATAGTGTTTTAGCTATGTACATTACAATAACAATACCTGTAGTTAATACACATTTAATAATCACGCATCATCGTACAAGGTAAATAGTAACATATTGGAAACATTTTCCACATTCTGTAATACCGAGATATAAAGTACAGAAACTGGATATTATGTTCATTCTACATTATTATTTGGTCCACAATATATATTTAAACAAATATAACGCTCATCTGGACGTTATCCAATAAATAATAATCAATAAGTCAATAATCTTCATTAGTTCAATATTAGATAAATAATGATACAATAAATGCTGACTCTATTTCATTAGTCAAAATAAATCAACATAAAATTTTCCAGTTAAAATTATTTAAATATTTTACGGTTACTTACTATTCGATGTTAAAGTTGCTTGCACATACATGTAATTTATTATTTATTTATTTTCCGTCAATGCTTTTCAGAGTTTTTAAATTAGATATTATACGAATTGTTTCCAGGCCGTATGGATAACTGCATTGGCCCCATATATTGTTCTGATAATCCTTCTGGTTCGTGGAGTAAGTTTGCCAGGAGCAGCTGAAGGAATCCGTTACTATTTGACTCCAGAATGGAGTAAATTATATAACTCGAAAGTCTGGATAGATGCAGCGTCTCAGATCTTTTTCTCATTGGGTCCTGGATTCGGTACCTTGTTAGCATTGTCCAGTTACAACAAGTTTGATAATAATTGTTATCGAGATGCGATATTGACAAGCAGCATAAATTGTTTAACGAGTTTCTTAGCTGGTTTTGTTATATTTTCCGTACTTGGCTACATGGCACATGTACAACATAAAAGCATCCAAGATGTTGGCCTAGAAGGTGCGTAGAATTATATAACGATTTGTTTTCTTTTTACCGACAAAAATAAAGTACAACCAAGGTATACTTCTTTTTTGATATTCTTGAAATCTCTCTTAACATCCATGGAATTTATAATGTAACATGTACGTTGTTTTTCATATAAAGACACTAAACGATGAAAATCTTTTAGTTTACTTCTAATTATCAAAGGTAGAGAGTTAAAATGGTTTTGTATTTGTGTACAGGGCCGGGATTAGTGTTTATCGTGTATCCAGAAGCTATTGCAACTATGACTGGAAGTGTGTTCTGGTCTATCATTTTCTTTTTAATGCTGATTACTCTTGGCTTGGACAGTACTTTCGGTGGTTTGGAAGCTATGATTACTGCACTGTGTGACGAGTATCCACGTATGTTTGGCCGACATCGAGAGATATTCGTGGCGATACTGCTACTTCTCATATACATATGTGCATTGCCCACAACTACTTACGTAAGTATATTCTATTTACGCTGTTGATTTATCAGTTGCATTTCTAGTTGTGTAGCTGTAGTATTAATAAAAAATGTACTATCTATATACTGATTATAGTGGTATAAACTCTATAATTCATTGTTCACGTATACATTAATTTGTGGTAAATGTCAAGTGCGTTGTCCTCTGTTTCTACCAAACAAGTATCGTATAACGTGAGCCTTAATGCTGAAAATAAAACGTTCATACAGTTCAAAGTGTCTGGCGAAACTAAACTATGAACTGTACATGATCGGGGGAATGTTACTGTTCTCTGTGAGCTATGTTAAATAGTTTTAAATTTCAAACATTATTCAGGTTTCGACGTGTTTTCGTTACACACATTACATACAGGTATAATTCTGTAATATTTCGTATCAGTTTTATACAAATACAAGGTCAGCACCCCTTTTATAAGAAAAACTTTCGGCCTTTCGATTCAATTACTTTCGTCAGTATTTCACAGCCGTATAATTTTGCACTGTGATTCATTGAGAGTCTAGTGAATTTTTGTTATACATATGTATGTTGGTGAATTAATGAGAGAGTAGATATATGTTTATATAGATTTTATGTCACATTTAGGATGTTGACTGTCCTTGTTTGTTGAGTGAATCCGTGCATCATGGTAAAATAATACAGAACCAAATTCATTTCCTGCATTTCCATACGTGTTTCGAGCGGAAATATCCGTCGACATCTGATGTCTGAGCCCAACAAGTAGCCAATCAAAGGCGTCACGTAGAAATCCATTTTCCCTTGGTGGAATCTCTTAGCCAATTGACTAGCATTAATTTGTTTTAATCCAAGGCGGCGTGGAAACTGGAGAAACCTTTTACAGATGCTGTCACTCGCCTCATGTTCAATTCATCGGATTTTTCGAGTACCGGTAACCGCATCTTTAACGTACTACTTTAGTGAAAGCTACTGATAGCTTCTGATGATTAAAATTTCAAATCAGCTCTTCCCGAACTATAATTCTTTAGACGCTTTCAGCTTAGAACGGCGAGTACTCACCATTCATGAATTTGTATCGCCACAGATAACACTAAAACAAAGGATGTTTGTTTCGCTACGTTCAGATAAAAGGAATCATGTATAGTTTGATACTAATGGACTGCGATGATGGTTTTTATTTAACGTACTTTTATCTTGTTTAACTATATACATTTTCTCAACTCCCAGCGTTTAGGATCAGCATAGAAATGATATCATGAAATAAAAGATCAACTCGTTGGAGTGAGTAGACTTGTCTCAGGGGTCCATTGTATTCACAAAATTTATTATATAATTTTACATTATCATAAAATCTAAATATTAGGTAGCAACAATATTAGTTTAACTTATTAGACATACGTCTATATCCCAGCGGGAACAGTAGATCTATGTAGTATATACTGAATGGAAATAATATTTTACTGATAAACTAACGCCTACGATTGTATTATTTTATGCTTTGACAAGGAGATTGTCATCGTGTCATCGTATAGACGTTGTTGACATTTATTACAAGTAGTTTACAATGACATGGGCTCTTTATAGTGTCACTTGCTGTTCAAACATATCATTGTTTTTCATTTGTACGCTTTTCGCAAGTGCTAACCATTCGTTGCGGTCGCTTCTCCTCTTCAACTGTCGACAACATCTTATTATTCATGAAGGAACATTCTCAATGGAGATTGAAGACATACTACCGTTCCTTTTCAAGTAATTTATACAAATACAAATTTCTCTCCTGTTTGTCTAAGGGGACAGTAGGTCGTTGTTTGTCATTGACCACAAACTAAATAGTTGCTAAACATATTGTTTGCTTTAACTACATCTTGTGGTTTTATGCTATTTCAACTATTTCCATTGTGAATTAACGTGCTGTAATCTACAATTTCCTATATGATATCTTATCGTGACGTTTCCACTTGTTGCATACTCGGCGCCAATGGCGTCTTGTTTTAGAAACTATTTCTTAACGTGACTTTTTATTTCAGGGAGGTGTATACTTAGTAAATATGTTAAATGTATACGGTCCAGGATTAGCTATACTCTTCGTAGTATTTATTGAAGCAGCGGGAGTATGTTGGATATATGGAACAGATAATTTCGCTAGGGATGTGGAAAAAATGATAGGTCACAGACCCGGTATTTTCTGGAGAGTTTGTTGGAATTATATAAGTCCAGTGTTCTTACTAGTAAGTTTTAATAATTATTGTCAATTAACTACGAACTATATTTTCAATTCTACATTCTTTAAAGTAAAGAGCTAATATACTATAGTTTATTAAAAATCTTGAATACTATTCAGTATTGTTTGTAATAAATGTTAAATATTAATTATTATTAAAAATTCTAACTTTATATTGAAATAATACAGTGATTTTTATTTTTCTTCAGCTTATATTCATCTTCTCATTGCTTGGATATGATGAAATGTTGGGTGGTGAATATAAATATCCAGAATGGAGTATTAAGGTTGGCTGGGTGCTAACTTGTTCCTCTATTATCTGTATTCCACTGTATATGGTATATAAATTTGCCATTACACCAGGATCTCTAGCCCAGGTAACTTGTTTACTTTCAATTACATATAAAACACAGAAGTATATTATGATTTGAAAGTTGCTGATTGGTAATGGAGTCGTGGATATTTGTTACAGAGAATTAAAGTAATGTGGCGAGCTGAACATTCGTCAGACGGTAATACTTTAACTTACTGTACTGGTGGAACTGAAGTCTGACGGGGTAACGCAAATCTTGTCAAGGAAGATGATAATATAACCATTTCTTCACGTTACACCGTAGAGTGGTTGGTATGAATCGTTCCAAATCACACTGCTTTTAGAATCAATGTTGTGCACAATCCAATCAAGCAGTCATAATGTTTATATTATGTATTTATTTCACTCATTATGTGTGTTTTACTCGAATCGCTAGCACGAACTACGTATTATAAAATAGCGTGCTTCCAAATATTTTAATGATAATTCATTTTGATAGTGATGTCATTTTTATATAAAAGACCACAAGGGCCTATGGTCGTCATTACTGTACTTAAGTTGTAATTATTTAAGTATGAATATACATATAGAATGTAGTTTGCAGTTGTATATTATACTGATATAACTTTAAATATATACCTACATAGGAACTAAGTTTATGTCTGCAGTATGAAAACTTAATTTTCTTGTTTAATGTTAAATGTACTGCATACATGGCACGTGTATTGGAGTCAGAAGATATGATGTTTACTAATATATAACTGCAAATGTATAAACAGTATTAAGAAACCACAATAGATGACAATATTTCATAAGTATACGTCATTTTCATTTCACTTACCAGTAGCGTA
>JAGJTL010000024.1:741364-758036 GCA_022063505.1 Calosoma granatense
GTTATTCTCATATAGTTTACTGAAATAGTTACACCATCGTTCTCTAATATCAGATACATTCCATATTGTTACCATCATGGTCTTTCACTGCTTTCACACAAGACATGTTACCACCTTTCAACTTTTTTACGCAGGCCCAAAACATCTTTTTGTTCAAAACAAAGTCATTCGTCAATCTATCATTCTTTTCTTTTTCACACTGCATTTTACTTTCACGCACAACACGTTTTGCATTTACCCGCATTCTCTTATATTCAAGCAAACATGTATTTCGCAAATCACCATTTGTATCCTTAACACTTAAAAATCTCAAATATGCTTCTTTCTTTAGTCGTATAGCCTCCTTCACATTATCATTCCACCAAGCATCTTTTACTCGTGAGCCTACTTTCGATACTCTACATGACTCAGTCGCACACGTTACAATACAGTCCCTGAAAATTTCCCATTGACTATTCACATCATTCTCATCATTAGTGTCAGAACAACTGGGCAAATTAGAATTTAATTTATCCATATATTGTATTCGAACCTCTTCATCCTTCAACCTATATGACCGCACACGAGTCATCCTTTCAGATTTTTTCACCCTCATTTTCCAAACATGAGATAATTTCACACGAGAAACAACCAAATAATGATCATTCGTTCCCAAATCTGCTCCACGTTTAACTCGCGTATCCACAACGAGACTTCTTAATCTTTCATCGTACATTATTAAATCAATCACATTACGTCTATTCTCATGTACATTCTCCCATGTATAGATATGCGAAGACATATGTTTGAAGAAAGTATTCGATACGAAGAGACCATATTCCATACAACAAGCAACAATCATTTTTCCATTTTCATTCACCCTTACATCCTCAAATCTACCTACAACATTCTGGCTATCATTTCTCTTAACACCAACCCATCCGTTCAAATCACCCGATACTATTATCTTTTCACCAGGCTCACAAGTATCAAGTACGCTGTTCAATTCATTCCAAAAACATTCTTTCTCATAGTCATTCTCGCATTCAGTAGGTCCATAAACGCATACAAGAAATATTCTATGCAACCCAATTTTCATTCTTACATACAAAACCCTGGAGGAAATACATTTATACTGCCTGATACACGATTTCATTCTTTCACTGATAAGTACACCAACACCATGCTTTGCATAACCATAAGCAAAAAACTCCATTAACTGCATTTTCACTGCATCCTTTCTTTTTTGTTTCACACACACTTAAAATATGTATACCATAATCTTTCATAACATTCAATAGTTCATTTTCTTTTCCGTTTATTCCTCTTACATTCCATGTAGCAAACCTTCTCTCACACAGTCGATCATGCGTTCTATTCACTTTTCTACTATTCATATAGTTAAAGGGTTAAATGGTAAGAAGGAATTATGTTACAGAAGCTTACCAGGCTATACTGTAACGGATAATTCAATAACCTTACAATTAGTAAACAATACTGTAACAATAATGCTGTATAATAAACAGAAATAATGAGAAATAACACTGATAGCTGTCAATTATACAGCGCCATATGCACTTGTTACATGCATAGATAAGCTCAGTGCATGGTGCACGCGAATCTTAGCGGAAATTGACGCAGCGCGCCGAACTCCAAATTCTGACACTGCGAGAACGACAGCGTCAGGCTGCGTATTGTGAGCGTAGATTAAAATAATTCTCTTTGATATTAATTAAACTGATATGTGAAATGTTAAATGGTTACTATAATTATTGATATTTTAATTTATAAAATATCAATAATACTGTCATTTTAAAATATCAATATAAAAAGTATTTTTCATATAGTTTGCTTGGGGGTGCTGCAGTGTCGCAGCGCTTATGGACAAGCCGCCCCTGGTCCCCATTTAAAAAGTGAAACTTGCATGCTGTATTTTTTTACTACATAAAGTAAATAATTATTTATGTACCAAGGGCGTTATGACGATGATTATGCCCGGAGGGTGACGATGATCCAGCCCAAGGGCCTTCGGCCCGAGGGAAGGATGTCACCCGGTGGGCATAATCATCTAGTAACATCCGTGGTGCATACAAGACTTTATATTACACTTTCCTATTATTTTTATCAAAAATAAATTGCCTATGACAGTTCAAAATAATTATGACATATGCGTTCCCAAGGACTTTGTATTTCGTATCCGAGGTGAAAACAGCTAACAATAGGCAAGTGTAATATAACTGTCATTTTCATTTCGGAAATATTGTTAACAAATAGTATTGCATACCCATGTTTTCATCTTATATTGTAATTTTTATGTAGAAATAAAGTTAATGATTAGTATGATATTGCATACCCATGTCATTTGTTGTAATTTTTATATAGAAATAAAGTTAATGATTAGCGTGCGTAATGATCATTACGCCCGCTCATTACGCCCTAGGGTATTATGGGCTTGTTTTCGTATCTCGTATCTAAGGTGAAAACAGCTCATTATAGGCAAGTGTAATATAAAAATATTTTCGTCTATCTCTTCTAAAAGTTTGTTATCCGTGTAAAAATAAATGTATTTAATGTTTTTCAAAATTTTACATCCCTACGGAGTTATAGAGGAAAATTTAAAATCGAAAAAATCAAACTTTTGCCCATTTCTAGTGAGCCATGCAATATTTTCAAAAAACGAAAACGCCATCAATATCGGTCCATAAATGCACAACTTTTGTCTAATTTAACCGACTTCGTATCTCTTATGATTTCGGAGATCGCAATGGTGAGCGTTCTGAAATGTTTCACCTGTATATAGTCCATAAATAGAGACTTCCATTATTAAATTTTAGTTTTTCTCAAATATAAATCGTATATAAGATAATTTTCGAAAATAATGTAATTTATATCTATATTCGTCATTCTAACTAATAATAACAATATTTATAACTAAACTTTATAACTTTCAATAGGTATCAAATAAAATTAAAGTAAAAAAAACATGTCAGCACAAAATTTTTGTTGTTATATTGTTCTTACATTTAACCCCAGCCGTCGTTGACGTTGATCACGACGCCTACGAAAAACAAAAACCGATTGTTTCTAGCAATCAGATGTTATTAACGGTCTTTCAAAATTTTGCCTGTCAGAATTGTTTGCTCCAAATTAATTGAAAATAATAATAAAATAAGGCAAAATGTCTGCCAAAAGTGTTTTGTATAATATTATTAAAGACCTGAAGTTTCAAGAAAACGTTAATTCGATAGTTCCGCCGATTTTTTTCTTCATATTTTCGCATTGGCAATTGCACAGGTTCTCTCAAGTACTCATTGGCCGCTGGTATGGGAAAAATGTAGCAATATGGAAGCAGGTTTTGTATATTTATTGTGTTTCTATATGATTTCTGCAGGAATATATGATAATATTTATTTATTTTTCAGATTCTACTCGTACTGTTCCTCCACTTGCAGGTATTCTGCTGTTGGTTTGTAATTGTTCACGTATTTCGATACGTTACCCAGATATCTTATGCGAATATAGTGGTAAATATACGTAATATAATTGTTTTTCAATTTTTACTGTTCATAAAGTGTTTTGTATAATAACTATGTGTTATATACTGAAATTTTTAACATTCTTTCATTCTTCTAATTTTAGTATAAATTTATTTGTATATATATTTATTTCTTTTAGTCATGCGAAATCAAATATACAATTAGATCACTGATGACCATTTTGTACCTCGTTGTGGCCTGTTTACCAATGGGATTGACCGTTATTGAATACTTGGACAAACTTATAGTCCACCAGTGCACTCGGTGAGAAAATTATTCATTAAAAATACAGCCATACGATACGTTAATCATTTACTCAGTTAAGAATCTACACGGTATATTTTCAACTATTAATCATTGTATTAGGATATTTTGTTACAGAATTTTCGTAGAATTTCCGATACCCACTGAGCTAGGTTTGGAAGCAATGATTTTAAATACGTCTCGTCGCCAAATAGAGGAAATTAAGCGTCCGATTGCTTACAAACTCCAGCGTTCCATCAGCTCATTTATGCTCCGGGAATTCAATAACGCTAATGTCATGCGAAAATCCAAGACTGTTGCGGATCTGAGTAAAGTCAGCAAAATTGAAAACACAACAAAAGAATAAATACATTATTCCATTTTGGCAGCATTGAATCCAAATTAACAGTTACAACGAGTTTAATATATTTGAAACTATGAAATTTAAATTATTGTTAAACAAATTTTTCGTGAAATAATGTCAAACATTTTTATTTATCATTTGAATAAATCCAGTTTAAGTTACTTAAATGTGTTTTATTTATTATTATTTAAATCTAGAACAGAGAAATATTGAATTAAAATTTTCTCTTACTAATTATTTTCTTTATTCTTTTATATTACATAGCATTTAAGGGACAAATAGGTGTGAAAATGTTTAAATATAAATATTTATTAAATATCATAGACAATGAAATGACTTCAGTGGTATATATTAGTTCTAATACTCGAATACGAGTAATGAATTAAGCAGCAACATCAAAGAATCTATCAATATGTGCAGATACTTGTTCTGGAGAAAATTTAATGTATTTCTCAGGATTTTTCGTAAAATTCACATTTGCATATCTGAAAAGAAAATAAGAAAAAAATCAATATTATATAAAAGCTGGTATTATTGAACATACGTTTCATAGAATTGATTATATTTTGGTAAAATGTATTCCTTGTTATCTCGTTTTAAGCTTTCCCTTAATTCCACATCTGGAATAGAGTAACTTCTTTGAACTTTTGCAATGTCTTCCATTTCTTTATTGAAACCCTTTAGAAAAATAACATACATAAAATCATTGCAAATTTGTGTCCAAATTTTCATTAGCTTACCGCGAATTTTTCCTTAATAAGTGCACGGTCTTTATCCCGTAATTTTTCGCCATGCATTAGATTTACTGGAGTATTGTCTGACGTCCAAATGTAGCTTAAAAGTTTAACCCAACTAAAAACAAGTTTATTAGTGAGTTACATTATAAAGAAGATACTACCAAGCTTTAAACCAATCAGTAATAAACTATTATACCTTTGGAAATAAGACTTCTTATGATCCTGTATCATTTTGTAGAATTCTTGTTCACATTGTGGCTCAGAGATGGCAACAAATTCTAGAAGTTTGCCACGTTGTAACGATTTTAGGACGTAATTATTGTTGTTCAATCGGAATATTGATTTTAATGCAACGTCACTGTATTGTTCACTCTTACTGTACAAGGTATGATTTAATTGACTCAAAACTTTCCCTATAACATAACGAAATTAGTGAAAAATGTATGAAACGTCACTGTAAATGTTACTTACTAATATAAACGCCTATTAACGCATTATTTCTGTCCACTGATTTACTTATTTTATCCAGAGGCGTGCTGTATGTGGCATCTTGCATCAGAACACCTCCGATTGTATCGGAATAATCCAGTAACTGTTCCAAAAACACTAAAACATTGCTTGTCAACTCGTGGACAGTTCCATCTGGTGGTAATTGAGTGACACATTCCAAACGAAGGTTCTCAATAAAATCTTCCAATGCTTTTGCGCCCTAATATAAAATTATTCAGTTTAAGCATATTGTATTAACACACAGAACTCTTATTGTACATACTGTAGAGTGTAGGATTTTCAAAATTGAAGCAAATTTCGATCGCACGGTGGCGTCACAATCTTCTACAGTTCTTTCAAAGTCTGGCCTTAGAATGAGAAGTTGTTTGAGTATGGGAAATACAACTAAGACAGCTGCATAATCATGTCGGCTGATGCAACGTTTAGCTCTTGTAGCTATATTCTAAAGAAAATGTATGTAAAGTAATAATATATAACGAACATTTTTGTTAATACAGTAAACGCACGATACCGTGAACAAAATAAAACAGTGTTCACCCTAACGGTTTATTCACGTTAACGGAGAAGTTAGTTTGATGCTTAAAACAATATAATCCTATTGTACAAGTAATATGTTACTCATATAAATACCTGTTTTATTATGAACAGCTTTTTTTCTCAGTTCATTTAGTGATTGAATGTAGTTACAATCAACTCACTTTCTTCTGATTATGATATGTGTTCACGTTATCGAATATCGCTTTGTTAACGTTATACGGCCGTCAATGTTATGAAAATGATTGTTCACGTTATCCCGAATATCCGTTACCCGGTGTTCACAGGATCAAGCGTCTATTGTACTTACATCACCATCTTGAACAATAACATCCATGGCTTCTCTGATTACTAGTTCAAATACACGTGACTGATGTGGTACTGGTATAATACCACGCATTAAACCCTGTTCGATTTGCATCAGCTTGTGAAGTGCCACTACACAAACTAGATAATTCTCCATTTCTTGTTCATTATCTACTTCTTCACCGCTGTAACTTGTATCTGCGTACACAAAAAGTACCAAGTCATGATTAAACTTAGATATTTTATATTTTGACAGTAACCTAAATGTGTTGACGTTCGTCTACCGCCAAGTGACAGACCAGTAGAATGCTCCAAAGTCTGCGAGGCCTTCATCAACATACGATTCGCTTTCTTTTCAAATCTAAAACAAATAATTTTTTATAAACATTTATTTCACAATATCTTAATCTAAATATACTTACACATGTTGTAATCTTCTTGTTGATGGTTTTCGGGTAGCTTCGTGTCTAGTTTGAAATTTGGGTCTCTGAAATATTATATAGTTAAACAGTGATCAGTACAAATGTTAGGGGAAAACTTACTAGCATTGGTGAATTAGTACCCATTTGAAAACCCTGTACACTACCGCCACTGACAGATCGTTGATGCTCTTTTAACATCTGCAGTGATCGGATTAAAATCGAACCACGAACTTTCCCGTACACTGTCATAAATTCATCTCGACAGTTTGAAACAAGCCAATCAGCTATACGTTCAAGATCAGCTGTTACATGATCAGGTAACTGGGGAGTTGGGGCGTCCTCACCTGATGTATCTTAAATGTATCAATTGTGCATGATTAATAAATAGCATTATACACCATGCTTTCAATATACCTTCATCCATATTGATTATATTAAGAAGTGCCACTGGCAACATTGGTTTACTATGTCGCAACAATAAATCTTTAAATTCTCGATTTAAACTATCACTTCCAGAATTGAAGAGTGATGTCTGCAAATATATTTTGTAATTTATTGTGTTCATAATATATTAAATAGTGATACTTGCCACATTTTCTAATTCAACACTGGCTGAATTATTTTTCTGAAAATACAATGCCGCTTTTGCAAGACGATTCATGGCATGAAGAAATACATCCAAGCCACAGCCTTCTGGCGGAATACCTGGACCTTTTCTAATTATGTCTTCCACCTCCTGAGACACACTGTAATAGCTAATCACATTGTCCAGTGACTGCAAAGTTAGTTCAATATCTATACAATACATAGGAAAATGATCTAATAGTAAATTAATATAATATTATCAATGCCTAAAGTAGGATACTATGCTGACACCGCCTTAGATTTTCAGTTTCATTGTATACTGGTAAAATGGTTTCTTCTAATTTAGACAGCCTCTGTTCAAATGAATTTAGAATTCTGTCCATTCCCTGGGTTAGTTGTGAACTTTTAGCAATACGTTCTTTAAGCATTACCAAATTTTCTTGCTCCTGCAAAATTATATATCTTTGGTAACACCCACTAAACTTTATAAAATATAGATAAAACCTTTTCAAATTTGCTTTCTATTTCCAATTTTTTATCATGTAACGGATGCATATTGTGGTTTTAATACACAGTACACTAAAGAACTAATATTCTTATTTGATTTACAAAAACATTCCAACAAATTTCAACCTGACACTCACTGACACTTCTACAAACTTTACAGGTAACATTACATACATGTTCCGCTAGAAGGCAGCACTGGTCAGCACGTACTAGGATGAATTCGAAAGTGGCCAATAATAAAATACAGAATATGGATACGAATGATTTTTATTCAAACATAAAGAAATCTGATAAATATGATGGTTATAATGACTGCAAATTTGTCTTCTTGTAGTTCAAATGATGTTTAGCCGATTATGTGTGATAAATCAGTTATTGGTTTCTGAGGTCTCAGAATACTGTTTAGTACTTTCTTACGATTACGCAGTTTCCCAAGAGCAAATACCAGTTGTTGCATTTCGAATAGACTCAGATTTGGTATGCCGTTGTTATAACAAATGCCATATTCACCAAATCGAATTGTCGATACCATATATCTGTAAGAAATATAATATTTTCGTCAGGGGATTATATTCAATATTAGATTTCAACCAACCTTTCTTTTTTCCACATATAGTAGCTGGCAAATGCTGTAGACCACGCATCTGTGTATCCACATAATCCTCTCGCTATGGTAATTACTAGATTAGCAATGGCCACGCCTTCATTTATTAAAGACGTTCTAGCATTGAAGCTATCCCAGATCGCGGTTGATTCTTTTTTAAGGTATCTATAGAATTTCTTTTCAACACGTGTAGAGAAATTTGGATTAGGCAACATAAGTGATACTGCTGGTACCATAGATTCAAAATCCGGTCCTCCAACTAAAGGTATTTGCATGAATGTTGGATCTAGTTGTAAGAAACGGGCAGCTATTGCATTAACTCGCGTCTGTAATAAGAATATACATGTTCAATATTAACTCAAGTTCTTTTTAGTGTTAATTTATTATTATAAGTCTTTGTACCAACCTGTACGTAGGAAACACTACCTACAAGTTTTCTAGGATTAAACCAAGGCGATCCTTCAAGCTTATGACGTACAAGAGGCACCATACAACATACAGGATCAACGCAAACAACTACCATAGCGCGTGGACAATGAACACGACAACTTTCTGCTATTTTGGCGACTCTAGGAGCTGACACAGTAAATTTTTTCTCAGCTTTGCTTTCTTTTTTGTCTACATCCATGATCACAACAATGTCGGTATTCTATATTATAAAAAATTTTTAATAAAATGTACACGAATTTGTACGGTATTATTTACCCTTAGAGAATACCCAATGTCTTCATCTTTATAGTACCCTGCGACATGACAATTTTTGTCTATATTATTTAAATCCATCGCTGTGTCTATCACATCCTCGCAACCAAACATATAAACTCTGTCGACCGAAGATTGTTGCTGTATAATATAGGCGGCCATTTGGCCTGCTTTATCATTAACACCTATAAGACTGACTCTTACTTTTTTAGGAGCATATTTGCCTTTAATGATGGGGTTTGACGGATCGCAACAATATGACCAAGATTTATTTGCCGCTGTGAGATCGATTTGTTTTTGCTCCGGAATACATGATGCTGCAAAATTTGACATTAAAGAACGTGCATTTTTGACAGGTCAATACAATTATATGGAGAAATATTAATACATACGTGAACGCTTGTATGAAAATCGTCGAATTAATTTGGTAGTCATTATGAAAATGAAGATTTATTGCTGTAAATTTTAAAATGAATATTGTTAAAATGTCAGGACTACTGGTTACAATGAAGGGGAGTGTTATAGTAAGGTTGTGTTTGGTAGTTAGCAATTGTTTTTCTATCGTCCTGGCCAGCTATTCGTAACAAGTAAGATAAAGGACAACAAATGTTACAAGGGTAAAAAATGACACATTTCGTACATTTTGATATATTTATACCTACAGTATCTAAAGCTACAGGTATAATACAAAAGATATACAATAATATTTTATAGAATAGGGAGTATAAAAATGATAGTTTCAAGATTATACATGTATCAATTAGATATAAATTAAATCTAAGATATGTAAATAATAATGTATTTAAAAAAATTATTTGAAGTACCTACTCAAGTTGAACGTGCTTGACGTTATAAAATAGAAATATTAGATTCGTTGCTGTTGTAGATTGTTTGGCAACAGATATACGTATGATATAACATTACAAAGGCTTGTATGTTTATATACATCTGTATATCGGGAGTGAAGTACTTGCTATGTGTATAAGTATACAATGGTAGAGTACATGTGTGTATGTGTATATATGAGGAAAATATATAAATATGTTATTGCATGGTTGTCAGTAATATACGTGTAAGTCCACCGTGGACACCCGACTAGTTTACCTGTTAATAAATGCATGTTCTGGTATCGCAGACGTAAAATTTTATATACTAGAGACGTAATGTTAAAGAGTACAGACATCTAAACACTCATGTTGCTACCGGGCACAGATACAGTATTATATGTATATATACACGATACAAGTATAAAAGATCATTACAATATTTCACATTAAAAAACTTGTATCAGCCTTTAATAGAAATCGTAAAAAATGTATACAAAAGTTGTGTGTTGAAAAACGTTATTTTCGTTTAGAAATTCAAGGCTTTGTTTTTACTTTACTGGCAGTTAACAATTCACCTGATAGCTTTTAGTGTTTATTACTTAAATACGAGCCGATACACGCTTGGTATTTGTGTTTTTTTTCCAAAATGAAAATAACGATTTGGCATAGAAATTCTTTTCTGTACACGTATAGTAATTACTATATACTATACGAACATTAAAGAATGTATGAGTTTATTTATATATGAACTTATCATTACAAAACATGTAAAAAGAAAATCAGTGAGAAAAGAACAAAAATTATCACAAATTTAAAGGATATTCCAAAAATACAGTCTCACTTGAAACATTTTTAAATGAAAAATTCAATTCCATAAAAGCGATTCAGTGATAAAGTGACAAGTGAAAAATTAGTATAAATAAATACCTAAATAAGTACATTCTATAATCAATTATCTTAAATATACCTGCAATAATAAAAATTAAAATTTATTTCAATAAGTTATGTGAATTCTTAATATTTAAAGTATATGTAACCCACGATATAATAATCGAATCATAAAAGCACATCGTATCACCTACAATATAAGAATTATTCTGTGTAAGAGAAATCCGGACGATTTAATGTTTAATATTCCCATTGCGTTGCACTCTCCACTTCAGTTTCACCCAGACGGAAGCCACCATTCTTGCTGGCCGCCAAGTAGCTGCCGCCCGTTGACTTGATGCAGATGCGAGTAGGTTCACGCAGTTCCAGGTAGAAGCCCTCGGGGGTATCAGTCTCACAGTTGATACCTTCACCGTCACCGTGCCAGTACTTGCCATTCTGACCTGCATATATAAACATAACCCGTTACTATATATTAGTACATAACCACTGGTACTTATATAACCCTACCTTTGAAGTACACCACGCCCTTCTCGGCTCTTTCCACCTGTATGGTCTCGTAGGTGGCTTTGTTACACTCGAGCTTGGTGCTGCCGGCGGATTTGTAACCGACGAAGCCCTGTTCGCATTTGAGGACGAGAATGGGTCGGTTAATAAGGTAGAAGAAGTATTTGCAGTTGTCGTCGATGGTTTCAGCGGTGGCATACAGATGTCCGGAACGTTTGGTCATGAGGTATTTGCCGTTGTTGGCACGGAAGCAAACGGATCCATCGCCTTGCCACAGCAGATCGAACAGAGCGTTGGAGGAACTAAGAGAAACAAGATGAAATCAGTTAGCAAATGTCGTGCTGGACGTATGAAACGGGTTTCTACCGTTTATCGCCAGCAGCCTGGATGCCTCCGGCAGTTTCCAGAGTCCAGTAACGGTCTTGCATAGTGCGGATGTACCATCTCTTAGTGGTCCAGTCGAATTCTAGCTGGAATGTCTCGTGGTCGGAAATTTCATCTTGATTGGCAGTGACATCAACGCCTGTGCAAGAGGGTAACGCGTAAATATAAAAGTTATCAAACGGAAAGACAGTTTATCAAATAAATATAGGCAATACCAAGTGGAAGATATTTAATAATTATTATTCATTAATATGAATACTTTTGTTTAAAATGAATAGTTATGTAATTTAAGATTACAATGATTCTTTCTTAGAGATCTTGCAAAATTTCAAAGGCAATATAAACATATTTATAGGTTCGGGAGCATTGTACTACACCATGTGTGTTGTATTCTTGTTAAAATGGCAATCGTTTGTGCCAATGGCCTTGAGGATCGTGAATACCAGTGGCACGCATTTATTTTATTATTTTCTTTAGAGCTTTATTGGTGCGCGTTTCACTGCATTCCACTACGGTAACATGAAATTCCTACGAATCGTTGTGTTATTCATACTTGGCCTGTGTGTACTTGTCAAATTTCCAAAATTCCCATGAGTGAATAAGAATTTGATGTCATCTTTTCAGGATGCATATAGTTGTGGCCTTGTTCACAAGCGTTCATTCAACAGTTATAAATTGCTCTTTGTGATTACAAATTGGAATTTTGATAGACGCATCAGTGTATTACATGATAGTGTCTTGTCCGTACATGTTCATATCATGTTGTGAATTATATATTTCACAGTGAAACATAGTATAAAGAGGTATCCATAATCCAAATTTTTGCATTCTGTAATCCGAACTACCACTACTATTTATCTTTTTTTCATAATTAAATGCCCAAACGTTTACTCCATTGTTTGTAATTTCATTTATTTGTCAGTAGTCTCTCTTTATTCTACATTTTATATTTGAAATGTGTATTTTTTGTTATTTAGAATAAATGATTTTATAGTAATTGCGTATAAATTTTATTGTGTAATATTATAGAAACATTTTTATCGTTTTAAACGAACACGTTCGGATTATAGCATGTACTATAAATTCTACAATACGAACGTTTTGGTTATCCGAACGGGGTCTGGCAACTTTCTATTCGGATTATCCATACATTACTGTACCAAGAATTATGAAGCTATTGCACTTGAATTAATTACGCCGCATACAGATTAACTATTTCAAGTGCTAGTCACACACATTAATTATAACATATCGACACACACAATCAATTACATTTTACTTGGAATGTTAATAATTGTAATTTGCGTGAATAATTAAGAATGGAAACGTAAAACTAAATAATAAATATTTGCTAAACTACTCGGTGAAGCGAACGGGTGAGTGGGGGAGGTAAAAGTGGGCATATAATGAGGTTCAAGGCCTGTGAAGGAATTCCCTTGCCTGCACGACAGCTGGTCTTACAGGCTTAAAAACTCACTGACCGCGGCTTGGTTCTTTCCACATTAAAAGCACTACTGCATATTATAGCCGAACAATATATAACATTGTACCGTTAACTTCGCAAATCATACATGCCACCGACATATATATTTTGGTGCATGCTGTGCACTGTGAGATTCTAGGCA
Organism: Calosoma granatense; assembly: GCA_022063505.1. Taxonomy (NCBI): domain Eukaryota; kingdom Metazoa; phylum Arthropoda; class Insecta; order Coleoptera; family Carabidae; genus Calosoma; species Calosoma granatense. The sequence goes on from JAGJTL010000024.1 coordinate 754,625, forward strand.
TCAATACAAAAAGTTTTACTCGTTAACACATTCTGTGTTTAGCCGTTAAATTAATGGACTGGTGTAAATATACAATCAAAATGATTAGAAACACGTATTATATAAAATGACAGTTACTAAAAGAGTATATTCCAAAGTCAAATGATTATTAACAATGAGTAAACTTGTAAATAGCATCACTTTTGACAACATGACGCACTGGTCTGTACAAATGTTTTTGTTTGGCTAGTAGCGAGTATCCATCTCTAAACTGTTTATTGATTTTGGGGAAAACCGGCTGCCGTTGTCAGAGGGACACCCCGTAACAGTTCTAACACAAAATATTCACAAGACTGAACAACACGATAACATTTTAGTGTGCTCCTTTGCGATTACGTATTTGCGTGTAATTAAATATAACATTATCTTTAGTAAATATTGATTTAAATAATAAAAGATTATATGGACTGTCAATTTGAATACAATTGTCTATTATTTTACAGCAAAATAATGTAGAATTTCAACAATAAACTGTATGCTAGAATAACAATCATTGCATAAGAATAAGTGAATGAAATAAATGTAAGAAGCGTCTTTCATAACATGCTCGCGACACACGATTCAATGTGACTCACTTGCCATTTGCATCAGAAGAGATCAGTAGTGAATTGTAAGTATGCATTGGACAATTGCATTGTTACCGCAAAGAACGATACACCATATGTATGTGCAACAACACTGCAAAAGGATATGGGAAAATTAAAATAAATATTTGTAGAATAATTTGTGTTCAACATAGAGTTTAAAATAATTGCAGTTATTATCCACGAATATTTTATCTAGTGCTCATTGCTTAAGATTTAAAAAAATTCAATATATGATATAAGAATGTGTAAAATCAAAAATATTGTAACGTAAGATATTTTTCACTGATAATAACAAGTAACAAGACCGGTATAATCAAAATGTTGATTAAAATTCTATACTATACTATACATGTAACGGAAACCGGTCTACGCTGGTCATCTGTTGTATTCTGCAGGTTCATTTAAGAATTAAATTACGATCAAATAAACACTAGATTTCACCAAGATAACATTACGTGAAACGTTGTCGACAAACTCTTCAAATGTTACAATTATCTACAACGTGCATTACAAATATTAAAAAAAACTTATTTTCACATGAATTTTAATAATAAAAATGATGCTTGGAAGTTTCAGACAAAAAGTACAAAAAGGTTTCTACCCTCAAACACATAAAACGGACAACAAAAAGGTTAGCATTGTATTCCCGAATATTTACAACCCATTGTTTAAAAGTGTGTAAAAACACAGCAAAATCATTACGAATAACACACATCCGCCACACCCTCTTCTGTCTTTTACTAATGCAAGCGAGAGGGGTATATTAAAAACAGCCAACATATGGGTGCACCCACGTCTAGCCGGTTAGGCACATTTTTTTGTGCTGTACTTTTGTACAAAGCGTGACAGTTGAAATATACCAGAGATTACAGAAGCTAACACACAGCCAGACTTTTTGTAACACAAAAGTGGATACACTAATTCTGAATTAGAAATTCTTAAATATTATGAGTGATGTGATACAATTTACAGAAAAACATTTGTAAAAAACAGTATGAATGCAGTATTTATATTAGGCTGTTCATGATTCACTAGTGACATTAGGAATTTAATGGCAGAGAATTTAATAATCACAAGACACGAGTATATGGAAATAGACATTGACAGTGAATTTGCAAGTAATGTTTATTTGTTAACTAGGTTAGATTACTCTGAAAAAGAGATTCGGACATCGACCTGTGTAAATTGTAGATCTAAACAAACTGTACTAATGAGAGTATTATTCAATTTGCCGCTTACCATCTGATATTATAAAAACAGGCTTCATGATAAGAATAATATTTAGACAATACAAATTTTTTCAAATAAATAGTGAAAAAGATTTAATTACAATTGTAGTTAGTGGTTAGTTGTGTGCGGAGTGTATAAACAAACGGTTTAGAATTGATTGAAACACCCGGTATGTTGTTTAGAAGATAAAATTCCGGTTTGGCTTGGTTGATTTACAAACTGCAAGCGCACATTTGTATAGACGCTATATGATTGTGCCGTCGTTTCCGTTAAGTCAGACAATGGAGATCAGTTAAATGTATGGTCGCTGTTCAGTAGAATGCAATGTGAATGTGAAATGTCGGTGTGCTGTATATGTAAACGTTTCTCTACACAAAGTTATCCGGCCCAGCCGGCTAACAGACCACTCTGTATGCACAAAACTAAATAACAGTTAACAGACAACATCAATCTTACAAGTACGAGTATGACGGTCGCGTTTTTCTTCCAGATTTAAGTGGCCTGTTAAAGTAACTGAAGAAAATTGCTCGAAATTTCAAGAAAGCGACTATATCTGCCAACGTTGCACATGTTTCTTTTACACGTGCGACTGGAAACAAATTGCTACAAGCATTCAAATGGATATTTATTTGCAATCGTATCTTAGGGTAAATTGTTCAGGGCCGTCTTATGAATTGTAAGACCATGGGTATTTAATGGGCCCCCATCCCAGGAGGAGTCAAGTCAAATTAAAAAATCATATATTGCAATATAAGCGATTGCAACGAATTGGAGACCTAATTTTTAACCTTGATTATACATTGCCTTCATATTTATAATGTTAATGTTATTAAACATTTACAATGTTCTTTAGGTGTAAAATAAACAAAACTACATTTTCTTTATTATATTCGAAAAAATTATACAGACTAAATTATTAAGTTAACCATTAAAATTTACGACTGTGAACTCTAGAAATTTCTATCCGACGCTTATGTTTGCTTGGCACATTTTAGTGTCAGTAAAATATACAATAAGGTAAAATAAAACATTCAATTTTCCTGCATTTTACCGAAGCAAATTCATCGATAATATCATTACACTCTAATTGTTACTCAGCATCACTTTCAATGTAAAGCAAAGATAGTGCCGACAACTTTCGTTCAGCTAAACTGCTCCATAAATAATTTTTCACTCTTTCGAGGGTAGAAAAACTTCTTTTGCCGCTAGCGTTACTAACTGACATCGTTAGAAATATTTTTAATCAAATTTCTATATTCGGAAATGTACTGGATATATTATTTTTTTATTGATCTAAATATTTCGTTTATATTTGTTTTTTCATTAATTTGGCCAAGTACAGAAAATGTTCCATTTTATCTAAGTTGAGTTTAGTTCATTTATTTCAACATCATAGTTTATATAAGAATCAAATTCAAAGAAACATTGCAAATTTTTGTATATTTTTTATATTTCAGAACGTATTTGTGTTTTACTTATTATCGTATCACAATTAACATAAAATATTTTTATACGAAAATAATCTCGTTCTTTTAAATAAACCTCTTCTGCCGTAC
>JAGJTL010000024.1:832449-861230 GCA_022063505.1 Calosoma granatense
ATATATATATATATAATTTATGACAATGGACAATGATTAATCACTGGAATTCAGTAGTTTTTATATAATATGTGTGGCCTTTACGTACATTAGAGATTGGCTGGCCTTTGCAAGTACGTGGTTTTTACATTAATTCGAGCTTATTCATAGAACATTCAACTCGCGTAACATACAAAATAAAACAAAGCTACACAATTGGAAACAACCATTTGTTTTGGCGCTCGAGAATTAATTCGACTCCTTACACTTGCAATGAATCTATATAGACGTAGTAGTTCTTATGAGTACCTACATAGTAGCTGTCATCATTACTACACTAAACGACACAACACAATGTTCGCAAACTTGGATCTTGCATTGCCTGTGAATCAAAGCAAAGCACGAGTGAGTGAGACGAAAAAATAACTATAATTAATCAAACAAATATGTCGATACGATAAAACAATACATCGTACGTACATATTTCAGTGTCTCAATCTAAGTCTGTTATTAGGGTGTTTGGGGTTATACATATGTAATAATGTTTCACTTAGCGTACAGTGAAAACTTAATATTTATTTAGTAGATCAAACTTATACTTACTTAAGGATAACCTGTAAGAAATAGATAGATAGAAGTATTACGGCAGCATTTCAGTCAATATCGTAGTATTATGTTTAGTCTATATATTATATACTATATTATTACTTGGTATGTATGCGTGAGTGTAATATACTCACATTTATCCTGTAATCTTCATAACACAACATACAAATTGTGAACCGTCTCTCTCTCTTTCTCTCTGTCTCTTACCCCTGTCCCTGTGTCCCTAACTGTATAATTCCATTCCTTCACTCCTGTAATTACCAATATAATTAGCGTTAGTGTTAATAGGTAGATAGTTTTACGTATAAAAGGACTTTAGTTAGTTACATGTTGTGATCGATGTTACTTGATGTTTTCACGTGACGTGCAATACTTCCTTCCTTGAGTATTATTTTACACAATTGTACGCTTCGTTTTTGCTAGTTCGTTTGTTATTGATAATTTATTTATTGGTGCAGTTTTATATTCAATCATCACCTTCCCTCCCCCCCTTCTCTCATACACACACACGCGCATGCACTCCTGCTGTGAGTTGGTGTGTATATTTTATATCAAAGTTCTGATTAAACTCCTCTATTCAATAAATATCTGTATAGTTATGTTATTGTCATTACACAATCTCTCATTGATGGCTTCTCACACACTTATCTGTCTATCTTTTTATCACCGAATATTCTGTCAGATATCTTCATCTCTGTTCCGCGTAACTTAAATCATACATACATACGTACGTATGTACAAAATAATGTGTACAAACTATTTCTGCCTAGTTTCTGTCTTATTCTGTTTTGTTCTGTGTTCAGTAAGAAAGTCACGGAATGCATATTCACAAAACGTAAATCTTCTCTTGCCATCTAGATGAAAAAGCAACATCTTGTCACTGCATACCAAAGACAAATAGTGTCATATAATCTCTTAAATTTCAGGCCAAAATCTTCCATCAAAGGTTGTGATAGCGTTGTAATTTATTTTATGTAGTTATTCTCTTTGAATATACTGTTTCGTGTCGTAAATGAGGAATAATCGCTCGCCTGTTCTGTTCCGATAGTCCAGCACCAATCACAAGTGCCTAAACATATGTGCAGTGTTTCATTGAATATTCAATCAATCGGGCCTGATTAACTCAAATAGACAGGGTTAACGTTTCAAATGAACGATCGAATAAGTATGTAATCCGTTGTAAATGTATTATTCTTTTTTCGAAATCGGAATAGCCATATTCTATATGACAAGTCCACACCTACGCAGAGTAGTAACTCTTATGATTAGAATCTATTAAATAATTAAACAAACAAAAAAACACACAATGAATAATCAGAATATGTAAATCGATCATTTCAGTCCATTGAAGAATCCTGTACTTTAAATGTAAATCGAAATGAATGTTTTTGATTGTTAGTTTGTCGACTTGCATCGGGCGATGTAAGAGCTAGCATGTACTGCCAACTGTATAAAGAATTACTGAACTAATAATGTGTATGTCTCATAAAAATAATAAAGGGTTTTATCGTACGTAGACTAATGTGTATATATTAAGAATCGTGTTTGCATCTACTAAAATAATTTGCTACTGACCGGTGGCAGTAGAGTCATAGGTACGTAGGTAGATGTTGCTCCATGCACAGAGGTCGCGTTGCATTACGTTACATCACGTCGTGTTATACGTTACGTTGCCGTTGGTAGCCGTGCTTCAAACTATTGTATTGTTGACGATTGATCGAGCCAGGCCCTAAAATCTCAGGTGTAGGTGCACTAAATTTTCTACAACCGTGTTGTCGTAATTAGTAAAATCGTAGTGATACCCTCGAAACAATAATTTTACACAATTGGAATCGTTCCTTCCCTAACCATGGGAATTACTCGTTCCATATCGATGTGATTTAACTTAACCATATTATTGTTGTCTCTAATTAGCTCTTGTGAAATCAGAAACACCAACCTTCCGCGCGCGTCAACCCCCGCCCCCTGTTTCAGAAAGTAATCTACCACCACCGCCGCAATAATAAAAAATAAAAGTGAAAATAACGAAACACAATGTACAGTTCTGTTTGAATCGTTCTGAAATGAAAATCAAGTGTTTGCCTTAGTCGGTCGCGCATGTCATGCGCAGTATCGGTAACACTCTGTTACGATAGGATATTTACAAAACATAGGGTATTATGTAGTAGGTTTCGGGTAAACGTCACTATCTCCCAGTGACAGATAAGACTGTTAGGAAGAACCAGGTGATTAAAGTCAGTTCGAAACGAAGTCTCTGAATGTGCGTTCGCATCTCTTCGAGAATTCATTTCGATTGGTTTTAACGATATTTTTAACTTTTAACTAAAATAAGACCATTGCACAGATAGATGTTCACGAAATAATCGTGTAAACGAGCACGGGAACTTTAAACCTTTATTAATGAGTACATATTTGTAGTGCAGCACACAATGACACACACACACACACTATTATTGGTGCTGTTAGTAAACTAGCCACGTGCTGCTTGTAGCCACAGAATTCCTCCCCAACTCTGGTTATATTTCGTTCTTTTGCACAACTTGAATCTCACAGCACTCGGTTCTGTAAGTACTGCAACTGGCTGCTGTTGATTATATGTAAAAGCTAGCAAGTGATTCAAGCACGCACATGCGTGTAGCCATCAGTTCTCTAATGTCTTCAGTCAGCTAGCTTAGTCAGTTGTATGTGCTGCGTAACTACTTGTGTGTAGTGCCAGTGAACCAGTCACCGTTAGTGCTAATCTCGGATCTATGAATAGCAAATCACGTTGCGCTAGTCGTACAAAGTGTGTGAAATGACGAAGCTTTGGTGAACAAAAATTATTAAAAACCATGTAAAATCCTAATCAGCATTTGCTGCGAATGTTCAGAGATTTTTAATTATGTTCAGTAAGGTTCAAATGTGCCAAAATTCGCTTAAATAACTTTGCTCACGAATAGGGCTGCTAGTTAAATGACTAACCACTAAATACCTACGCTTAGCCAGCTGTGTATATCTGACAAATTTAATTAATGCAATATCTTATTGATAATATATGTATATCTTATATATTGGCTGAAAACAAACTCTAATTTGTACAATTGTTATGGTTTCAAAGTATATAAATAATATATCGATAAGTGTATTTAAATATTATTTAGTATTAAGTTAAAATGAAAATAATAATAATTTAAAAAAAACCTCACTCACTCGTACGTTGCGAACAATGTTAGATTCAAAGCGCAAGCAAATTCAAGACCGCCAACTATCAGCCCCTACACACATACAGCCCTACTCGTCTCGTCACAAAATCACTGCGAAAACATATCTGTGACAGGCAGGTAGTCGTTGTTGAACAGTTGTGATTTGTAGTCATGCATAGGGTTACTTCATATGAACATTTGAACATCACAATGATTTCTCTGTACGAGACGTGCAAGTCGACCAGCAGTCATTTCATATTTAACGAACAACACACAAAACAAGTACAGAGAGATATGTGTGTGTAAGGAACGTTGTTCACTGTGAACAGGTGATGCCTGTTGCTTACCTTACCCAATATCTAGTATTAAATTTTGTAATTAATTTTAGTAGTACATACATATATAGGTACACCAGCATACGTACATACATACATTACGTACCCTGACATCTAATTAATTAACTTGTCGATGCTATGTTGTTAGGAAATCAATTACTTGTGGGATACGGTTAGCACAGATTATAGTTTAGATGAAACTCCAAGACTGCTAGTATTTTTTAGTTTTTGTTTTTCATTCATAACAGTAACATACGTATATGAAATACATTGCATTACACACATACGTAAGTAAATACATATATTTACATAACACATTATTATAATTGACACACACATACACGCCCGATGGCCTAATGAGAAATTCCATCCTTTGATTGTCTGTTGTACGAACTCTAGTCCAGTTATTATGCGCTCACTGTGTAGCCGATGTCTGATGCCAAACTGTGTTTTGTGTGCCAGCAGCTCACCATCACACGTTCAGTACAATTTATTTTTCCCTCGTTGTTATTAAGATAAAATAATAGAAGTAATACTTTAATAAACTCGAATGCAGAGTGCAGTATCTATCTGTTGTACAATGAATAATGAAACAAGTCTTATCTAATTTAACTTAGACTATCATACATATGTACACGTAACTAAACTACAACTACCAGTGTATGTATCACTATAATCATTATTCAAAATATCTATACATACATACATCGTAGTGTATATTTACAAGAATGTACTATCTCCTTATCCGCCCTATTCCTGTACTTCACAAGTAGATACACTGGTTACATCTGTTACTGATGCAACTACTACTATGATGTACTGTTATACCCTATCCTTATCTCTGTACAATGATTGTATTCTAATAATAATATTGAATAAATACACTGCACTGGGGTGAGGTATACAGTTTATACATAACATAAGGTACATACTGTCACTATGTAATGTTTGTTCCTCTCGTCTTATTGCGTGCACAGGCGCATTATAACATAAATCCGCATACGTGCACTCGCGTATTCCTTCCACAAGTGATCGCGATCGACTGTCTAATATGATGTATAAAACATTACCTGTACGAAATATGGTTGTGTTTGAAATATGATAATTGATAAATTATATTTTTTGTTGAGATCAACGTTTTTAAATAGATCATAAATGTAGAGAGATTATATTTGTTTAATCGTGTATGTATTTGTATAACTAATAACATAGCATTATCGAATCGAGGCAATATCTATCTTAATTATTATTTTATGGATATTCTCTGTTGGTTGCCTGAAAGTTTTAGTATTCCTTATATAGTAAATGGCATATCTTTGTTACCAAAAGGCCAATAATATTAAACTACGGTTTTATTAGCGATTTGTTGAGATCTTTATTTAGTACGTAGGCATATATGTTTACACTTATATATCTTCTTGTCCCATGCTCACTACCGCCAATCACTAAGCACTACCAACCACCAAACCAACACAAATACAAACAAATAAACAATCGATCAGTCATGTTTTATCCCCTAAGACTTGTTATTCGTTATTATAATATCATTTGAAATGTTTTCTATACACATATATAAATAATAAATGAATCGATTGAACCCAATCCAATGAATCAGTCAGTTCTTATCAAGTCCAATATTCTAACATTCTGTCTTCTCCGATGATAATAAGTAAATAAATAAAGTAAATAATTGGGAAAATGCTGGTTTGCGAAACGATATTTCTTTCATCTCTGATATCTCGAATCTTTAACAAGTAAAATTATGAATTGGAGGGTTTACTCAGGGGACCAGGGTTGCAGGCCAAAACGACATGGTGATATCAATAACACAATTTTTAGACAAAATTAAGAAAATCAAATCTGCATATGTACTACACCCGAAATAATATTAATAAAAAATGAATTATTACGTACGATAAATTTCAATACAGTATAAGTAAAATATATAAAAAAATCCAAAAAAATTCATGTTGTAGAATAAGAAAAGTATGAGAATTTATAAAATGTGAAAACGAAAAAATCTCATCTGTACATGTGTGCTTTGGTCGACTGCACTGCTCAACTTTGTAACAAAAGTACTGCGCAAAAATATAGTACTTGGTACTGCAATAAAAGGTGTGATATCCTGGTACGAACAAAGCAGTTCCGTCGGCCATATTCAGCACACTCAGTGCACGCTACGGTAAACTGTAATTATAAGGTCTATAGTTAAGTTTAGGTAAGCTAAGTGCTTTTAAAACAACAATTGTAAGTTGTCAATGCTGTTCTGTACTTGTAATAATGTATCTAATGACCAGTATGCATTCAATAAAGGTTGTCTTAAATGTATTTATTACTTAATATTTTATATTTCATACATAAGTAAATGTAAGAATACCTATCCATCATCTGTCATTTACCAGCTACAACATAGAGGTAAGTCAAGATCTGTGCTAAAAGCATGTGACTTACTAATGAGTGAATCAAATCAAGATCAACCACTTCAGGTAAATACTTGTTTTCTATGAATTTCTGAAGTTTTATGAGATATTTTTATTGAGATAATGGTTATTTTTGGGTCCAAAATAGCCATATTTCGCCTACGGTTATAGTTCGCTTAATTCTGACTATTTTTCAAGAAAGAATGCCCGATTTACCGTAAATACAAAGTTTCAACTCTGCAGGACCAATAATAAACTAGACTGGGTACAGGCACCCATGTCTGTAGCTCATTGACGTATGTTCAAGTCTGGATAAATTATAAGAAATTAATATTTACTGAAATACACTTTTAAAATTCAAAACCCTAAATAGGCCAACAATAAAATAATAAAGGTAAAATATGTAATTATCTGTAATAATATAATTTTTCTTTTGTTAACAAAATTATTGATTTATGTTCAGACAAACGTCAAAAACTCATATTTTTTTCTTTTTATATCATGTAATTTTTCAAAAATAAAAATAGAAAAATGTGTTATCATTTTCTTCACATGTATAGACATTTTGGGAAATAAAAATAAAGTGAAAAAAATTTGAATATTTTTTTCTAAAGGCCTGAAAATTTCATCCAAATCGGTTGGATAGTCTAGGAGGAATGAGAAGAACAATAAACCGTACGAGCCAACGGACGACCGACATACATACGGACAAATGTTGTAATAATTATTTCGTGATCCAGGGGGTCCATCTGAAATTTCTGCGCAAAATTTTTTAAAATCGGAAGATGCTACAGACACCATACTGAACAGTAAAGCTCTTCGATTGGAAGTCGATGAACTAAAAACTCACTTTCAAAATTTTTGTTGATTATTAAGGTCAAGACCGCTGGTAGTTCTTATTTTGACACCAGGAAAAAGAATTTTCGCCTGTTGGTCGTAGCGGTTGAAATTGTGACCACGGTTTTTTTGGGGCGTGGATTAATAATTTAACATTAGTTTCGTGATCTAAATTACGGTTGTGAAGATATTAGTAATTTAGGGGTGAAAAATAGCCGTAACTCGAAAACGGGTATAGATAGATTAATTTTGGCTGTATTTTTATAGGAGCCTATTATATTGTTACGAATTTAGCCCTTCAAAATTACTTTCCTTCTACTCGTAGTTCCACCACTGGATTGTAGAATAATTCCAAAAGAAATAACACGAATTTGCTGACTATTCACGTCCATGCTTTATTTTATTTCTCTATTATTTTACAACTGATTCCGTTCAAAAACGCTACTGACAGTCCTCTAGACTTCAACAGTCCTCCCGCCACCCTGATATTCCTTTTTCAATTGTCCTATTTGCCACCTTGATAATTTTGTTACACTGCCCTCCACTTAAGTCTGATCGTCCCGATCAGACACAAAGAATTTCGATGCATAATGAGCCAGTCTTTCCAAGTGAACCGCTTTCATTTTATTACGTTTCTGTGCACACGGTTGAATGCGATGTACCACGTCATTCACCCGTTTTATTACCTTGTGTGGTTATTACTGTTACATTCGTCGCCTCTTCTCTCGCTTCAACAACCCACAACTCGCCTGTCCCACAATCTCCGTCCACACTTGCCCAGACAACTGCTTCAGATTTTGATGGAATTTGCTGGCGATGACTACGTTACTTTTATAATCTGCACGCTGCGATAATACCTCGTATTGAAGGATATCTCCATGTTCTGACACGATAGCACTCTTCTGTTCAGATCCAATGTTAGACCGTGCACTAGCATAAAACCAACACCGATTATTGTCTCATCCACAATTTCGGCCACTAGGAAGGTGTGCATAACTGTCAGTTAGTTCCGATTAATACTGTGCTAACCACTTTTCCCAAAATTGCAGCTTTCTCTCCTGTTGCCGTTCGTAATTTGTACGTTCCTTCCTGCCAGGTCCGGTTTTAGAACTGAATATGTTGCATCCGCATCCAGAGTTAGCATCAGCGATCGTCCATTTAAGTTCCGCAAACCGTCAGATTGTTACTTTTCCGATCAATTTACGAAATGACGACAGTGGGGCAGTTAGTTGTGGGAACCAGCTTGCGCTCCTTTGAGCTGGTTCGTTTTAGTATAACGGCTATTTCACTCCGGAAGCATCATTTTCAATCTTGACGCTTCGCTTCCTTCCGGACGAGTTACTATTTGGTTGGTTACAATTGCGTGCAATGTGTCCAGGTTTCCCACAGTTGAAACACTTAATCTCTGAACTGCTTCGTAAACCTCTTGTTACCTGAGAGAGGGATTGGATGAGCTCTTTCATGGTATTCTCCAGAGATACAGGCTGCTCCACTTCCACACGATATATTTTGTGTGCTGGTCGGCTCAGAAGATTTGCAGTCTCTTGTGTGAGGGCATGTGACACCATCTCAGCAAAGGTTAACTTTTGCATCGAGTTTGTTGCCCGCTTCGTATCCATATCTCGTATTCCTTTTGTAAAGGACTGAATTTTTATTGTCTCAATAAACTCCGCAGGTGCATCTGCATTTGCCAAATGTGCAAGACGTTCGATCCCGGTTGCGTATTCCTGCAATGTCTCATTGGCTTTCTGGCATCGATTCAACAGTTCCATCTGGAAAATTTGTTTCCTATGCTCACTGCCATACCGTCTTTCCATTGCAGCCATTAGAGCATCATAGTCACTCCGTTCATTATCTGGAACTGTTTGTAATATTTCCTCGGCGGAACCCTTCAACGAGACAACTAATGCGGCTGCTTTGTCTTCATTTCCCCAGTGATTGGTTAACGCCGTCGTTTCGAACTGTAACTTAAAGATTTTGAATGGTACAGTTCCGTCAAAGGTAGGCGCTTTCAATTTTGTAGTGCCAACAGACGTTACTGGTCCATTCAACTGCAGCTCACGCACGCGGTTGTCCAAACGTAAAATCTCAGCTTCTAATTTATGGTTCAATGTCTGTAATTCACCTTCAACTTTTTGGTAATGTGTTCACCTCCTCTTCGATTTTGTCTTGTCTTGCTTGGAGTTTGGCCGAACTCTCCTCGATGCACAAAAGTTGTTTGCGGACTTGAGAAGAGTTTTGTACTGAAGTCGCTTGAAGCCGTTTTTCTAGTCACGAACAATTTTCTGCCATCCTGACCTGCATCCGGTCCTCCATTTGCGATGAATTTTCATGCGTGCTTGTCTGAATTTGTTCTTGCATTCCTGTCAAGGCGGCCAGTAGTAAATTCATGTCAACAGCTGGAATTGACTGCGGTTCTTCTAGATTTTCCCTAATTTTAGGTTTCTGAAGCATCTTGCTTAAATTCATACTCCTCTACCTCAATTCCCTCAGCCTCCATCACTTGTCGCAAACGTGCCTGCAGATCTGCTTTCTGCCCAGTTACCGATAAACCTTGGGCTTCCAACTCTTTCTTCAACTGTGGCATTTTCAAGTCAGCAAAGCCATGATGGATAATTATTCAACAATCCCACTTCTGACACCAATTGTTACGAATTTAGCCCTTCAAAATTACTTTCCTTCTACTCGTAGTTCGACCACTGGATTGTAGAATAATTCCAAAAGAAATAACACGAATTTGCTGACTATTCATGTTAATGCTTTATTTTATTTCTTTGTTATTTTACAACTGATTCCGTTCAAAAACGCTACTGACTGTCCTTCTCCCGCCACCCTGATATTCCTTTTTCAGTTGTCCTGTTTGCCACTTTGATAATTTTGTTACAATATAAAATATGAACCCTCTGGGGACAATTATTAAAAAAATTTACTTTCAAAGTTGTTCTTTATTTATAAGACCAAGATCTCATTGTGACATAATTAAACACTACATATTAGTCGTAGCAAGTTGAAATGGTTATTTTTAGGTAATAATTTAGAATATTCAGTCAATTGGGACTGTATTATTGCAGAGAGAATGGTCGTTTACATAATAAATAAAATACTAATAATAATTTTATTAACTATAAGTTTTCTTCTGAATTCGAATTGACCAGTTAAAGATGACGTCACAAGGCCATTAAAGGGATCGTTGAATGGGTACACAACGCGTTGTGCCATATGACTAAATGTATAGTATTTATTAAAAAATTTAAAACTAAAGCTTAATTTTTGCCTGGAAAAAAATTTTTACGTTATTTTGAAATTTTTGTGTTTTTAATATTGTATTTTTATGTATATTATTTGACAGTTCACAGCCACTACATGTATCGTTGCGGGTTGTGGAAATACATAATATTTTAATGATACCTACATAACCCATGAAAAATTTGGTTGCAAGCATTTTTATCAAGTATATAGTGTAGCGAAGAGGAAATGTGATTTGAATGAACGTATCAGTGCAAGAAAGAAAACATTCATATGGCTTCTGTTTAAGGGAATTTAACAATACAAGAATATTGTCACAAATAATCTTATGCAAGTATGACTAGTACATGGATGCAATAAAGCGTAAATAAGTATATTTCATTTTCTCAAGTTTATTACAGAAGCCACGACAATGGAATCATTTGAAATTGTGTATACAAATGCTATATTTTGTACAGATCTAATGCATGTCCTACAATTGTGTTTACAATGACAGGCGTTCTTTTGCAAACTAATGTATAAATGGACGAACTAATTAAGTTTAAGTTTAATGATTTAAATTTCACAAATTTTAAAATATGTGATTTAACTGCAAAATTAAATGTCATTTTATTGGCGTTCAAAAATAATGATGACAAAACAATGTATTACACTGGTTTCAATTTTAAATTGTTCATTGTTTTTCAGTTTACGAAATGATTTCTATCACGTCATTGTAATAATAAAAATATAATTATTATAAATTCTGGTACAATGCAGTTTTTTGAATTTCCTAATTGTAAATAACTTTTCTTCATCACTGTATAACTAAAACAAATGAGCATAACAATAATAAATAAACACATATATAAATAATTAACTTCCTACCTTAACTAATCGTTTTCAAATTAAATTATATACATAAATCAGCTTACTATAGCCACACAATTCACAAATGTCAACGAATCCATACCTAAAACATCAATACATTTAAAAAATCATTATACCCTCCACAGGTTGAATATATTAATTTTACTCCCATACGTCCGAAGGTTCAATTATATCAGAAAAAAATGCAATGTGTGCCATTCGATAGTTTGCTCTGACGTCATTTGATCACGTGTTTTAAACTGGTCTATACAATGTAAAATTCTATAACTATGGTTGGCAACACTTATTAGATATTTGGTATCACTACAATGTAAAATCAGCGCCACCTATTCGTAAACATTTAATTCATTGGTGATAGTGTGATGGTTGGCAGAATCCAGTATTTGCAGCAAGGTTGTGTGTGTGTTGTGTTGGAGCTGTTAATACGTTTTCTGGTTAAATTAGATTTCAATATTTCACAATGTCATCCAACGAAAACTGCAGTATTAGTGAACCTGACACATGTGTTGTTTGCTTTAAAACCGTTGAATACTATTCAATAGGAATATGTGATCATCCTGTTTGCTTTGAGTGTTCGACTCGTATGAGAGTACTATGCAGACAAAATGAATGCCCAATATGCAGACAAGATATGCCTAAGGTATGTACTGTATATTGTAGTTATCAATAGTGATTTCTCCATAAATGTACATTTTTCTGATATAAAAAGTATTTTTAGGATAAATATAATGTTATGTAATATATCATATTTGTTTAACTGCATCTGACAGTTGTATATTTTTATCTAACATTGGAAAATTTTTATTCTTTTTAATTCATCTAAATTAGTATCACTGATTCATAGATTATTCTGGAGACTATGGTTCATGTGAAATTATGAAAATCTATTTTAATTTGATTCACTTATCTGCATTTGTGTTTCTTTTTTATATATCCAAATTTCTAAAATAATTGCAATTATATTTTGTATGTTTAGGTTGTATTCTGTATACAAATATCACCATTCCGCAATTTGAAGGCTCGTCTGGAGCACACACGATTCGTTGACAATAAGTTTGGCATATGGTTTGAAACTGGTGACATACAGAAAGCTTACAATCATTTATTGGAGTACACGTGTACTAAATGCAATAAATCAGAACATTTCAAGACATTTCTGCAACTGAAGGAGCATTATAGGAAAATTCATGAACTCCATTACTGTGATCTATGTGTGGAACACTTGCGCATATTCCCGTGGGAACGGAAGTGTTATACTCGTTCAGAGCTGGCCCAACATCGAAGGAAAGGGGATCCGGATGATACATCACACAGGTGGGTGCAAGTGTACATTGTACAATATTGCTAAATCTAATCATATATATTACAATTGTAGAGGGCATCCGTTGTGTGAGTTTTGTGATACCCGATATATGGACGGTGATGATCTGTTCAGACATCTGAGGAGAGAACATTTGTTTTGTCATTTTTGTGATGCAGATGGACTGCATCAGTATTACTCCTCGTACGAATTTCTACGGCAACATTTTCAAGTGGAACATTATCTCTGTGAAGAAGGAGAATGTATCAATGAAAAGTTTACATCGGTTTTCAGAACGGATATTGACATGAAAGGTATTGTTCATTTGTAGGTTATGTTTGTCTTTTTGTCATTGATTTGTTTGATGTAAATATATCTTATGGTTTCGGAGATCGCAATGGTGAGCGTTCTGAAATATTCCACCCTGTATACACAGGGTGTTAATTAAAAAACTGTCTATGTTTAACATGGGAAATCAGTTTTTTCTTATGCAAAAGTTCCCAAATTATTTTAAACAAAAATATTTCTAATAAAAGAAAAATGTAGAGAATTAAATTCTGCATCTAATTTCGCAAACAGATTTAATTTTTGACTTGAAATAACTGAGAAAATCAAGTTTAAAATTTCATGAAAACACATAATTTGGAGGAATAACCATGGAATTTAAACAAAATTACAAACAGTTGTATGACATTGTAACTGTCAAAAAGTTTGTGTTTTGGGATTGTTGTCCAATAACAGATATTTCTGAAAGTATGGAATAGCTTTCTTATGTAAAAAAGCTTCAGAAAAATACGTAATTTAATAAGTGCAGTTTGGCCGCACCGATAAAATTGTATTCATCGTATTTTCCTATTTATTAAATAAATACCTACTTTATTCCTGTATTTATTTCTGTTTTATTTTGTATGGTGTGAAAATAAACATACGTTTTCTACGTCGTAAGAGGAGTCATGCATAAAATTCAAATTATTTTTTTTTATTTTATTTTCATTAATCTGAATGATTCATTGATGTAATAATCACTACAGACTTCAGACCATACAAAATAAAACAGAAATAAAGGCAAGAATAAAGTAGGTATTTATTTAATAATTGGGAAAATACGATGAATACAGTAATAAAACTTTGTATTGTAATTTTACTTGAAATTTTGCGGTGCGGCCAGACTGGGCCATAATGCATTTATTAAATCACGAATTTTTCTATAACTTTGTCCAGAATAGAACCATTTTATGATCTGAAGCTTTTTTTCATGAGGAAACTGTTTCATACCTTCAGAATTATCTGTTATTGGACGACATTCACAAAACACCAATTCTGTGACAGTTACAATGTCATACAATTGTTTGTAATTTTGTTTAAATTCCATGGCTATTCCTCTAAATTATGTGTTTTCATGAAATTTCAAACTTGATTTCCTCAGTTATTAAATGTCCAAAATTAAATCTAATTGCGAACTTAGATGCAGAATTTAATTCTCTACAACTTTTATTTGAAGTATTATTGTTTAAAATAATTTGGGAACTTTTGCATAAGGAAAAACTGATTTCCCATGTTAAGCGTCTATGGCCAGTTTTTTAATTAACACCTTGTATATGTGGGTATGTGGGTGTGCGTGTGTGTAAGTATATTATTACTTTCAGTGACCTTGATATTTAGTTTTTTAATGTAGATTGAATGATGAAATGATTGATGCATGTATGTGAATGTTGTGATCGTACAACTGTTATAGTTAGTCTCTAACCAATGTTGTATATTAGCTCACAGAGCATTGATGCACAGTAAACAATTGGGGAAAGTTGCAACAAAGCAGGCACGTACATTGGAACTGGAGTTTACGTTGAAACCCCGTAATGTCCCTCGGATGCCCGGACATTCAAGTACATGCTCTCCTCCTCAAAGGTTAATATATTTATTAGACTAAATTGACCTGAGTAGATTCATGTGTTCAGAATCTAATGATTAACTTGCATTGCAGTTGTAGCAGGAATGTGTATATTCCCTGTTTGGATGAGCCGATTCAACAACCAGAATTGGACATAACAGGTCAAGACTTTCCGTCATTAGGTGGATCATTTGGTTCTACGTCGCTACCACCAAGGCCTATTACTTCTGGTGGCAACGTTACAGTCAGACATATCACACGAGGTCAGAAAGGACTTGCACGGACAAACGAAAACTTCCCTGCCCTCTCGTCAGATTCCAGTACAGTTCGATTAAGTGTTAAGTACGTTTTATGTTTCTATATATATATATAAATATGTCAATACAACAATGTATGAATAATCTGACCTCCTTATAATTAGAACTACTCTATAATCCGAGCACCCTAATGGTGTAAAGAGGTATCCATAATCCGAACTCTTGCATTCTGTAATCCGACAACATGATTTTTTTCATAATTAAATACCCGGACGTTTACTCCATTGTTTGTAATTTCATTTATTTGTCAGAAGTTTGTCTTTATTCTGCATTTTACGTTCGAAATGTTTTTTGTTTGCTATTTGGAATAAATGGTTTTATAGTTATTGCGTATAAATTTAAATGTGTAATATTACAGAAATATTTTTATCGTTTAATAAGGTATCTATAAACCGAACATCTCGCCGAACACGTTCGGATTATAGATACCATGCACTATGATTCTGTAATCCGAAAGTTTTGTTAATCCGAACGAGGTCTGGATACTTTCTGTCCAGATTATTCGTACATTACTGTAAGAAGATTCCTTAATTTGTTATTCATAGTAAATTTGTATTACTTCATATAATTATATTCTGTGTGGAAACATCATATTTCTTTCTACTGTAATGCATGTTGTTTGCTTTCAGTAGTAGTACTGTCGGACCGCAAGAAAGTTTACAGACAACCACAACAACCAATGCTCAAAACGTGTCGATACACGTTAACCATCGTACAAACGGTGCCATCACAACCCATATCAGTCAGAACCAGTCAAATGGAGTGCGCGTACGACCGCGTACTGATGCATTCCCAGCACTCGGTACTGTCACCGTACAGGAACCGCAGTGGGTGAAGCAAGGCCCGTCCAAGGAACACAAACCAAAAGCGACTAAGGTAGCTACAGCACCAGTCTTGCCAACTAGAAATTCCCAGATTGACTTCCCAGAACTTAGTGCAGCAAAACAGGAACCTAAAATGAAGAAAACTTTATCTCTTACTATGCCCGTATCCACGTCATGGGCCACCGAACAACCCGAACACAAAGAGACTAATAACACTAAAGGCAAAAAGAAAAAATCTAAACATACTCTAGTCAATCCCAGCAGTCCTAGTAATACAGTGAATGAATTAAATGTCAATCAAAATTACAAGACCACAAGTGCCTCTGACAATAAGCCAAATGCATCATCGAAAAAGAAAGAAACACAATCACAGACCCGGCAACAAGTACAGACACGTCCGCAATCTCATCCACAAACGCAGACGACACGACCACAACAGTCACAGTCACAACCCGAGAAACAAGTACCGCCGGCCAAACAGAACGGTGTGATTAAGAAACGTTCCGAACTGAAAATAGACAGTTTGCACATTAGCGAGCCACGTGTTAACAACGGTGATAGGAACGATTTCCCTCCACTCTCTGTGAGCAAACCTCCGCCTGGGATAGCAGTACAGGCACCGCCTGGCTTTGCAGCTAACGATCTAACATTCACCAACAGCAGCGGTCAGAGTTACTCCATTTTGCCACCTACACATTTCACGGCACCGCCAGACTTTCCACAACGCAATCAGAAACTGATCGAGAGTTTCATGACATCCGCCTCTAATGATGAGATCATGGAATTCAAGACACTGTCCAGTTTATTCCGCAGCGGCGTATATTCAGCGAAGGAATACTACCGTAATTGTAAATCTATTATGAAGAACAATTTCCCAAAAGTATTTCCCGAGTTGTTGGTTCTGTTGCCGGACATTGACAAACAACAAGAACTGTATGCGATCCATTCGAAGGAAACGGGCACTAAACGTGGTTTGGAAGTGTGTGCTACATGTGGACAGGTTGTATCAACAAGTGACTTACGTAGCCACTTGGCTTCTCACAGAATGGACAATCATTTCCCTGCCCTAGGCTCACAGGAAATTCCATCAGTGTGGAAGAAACCGTAAACCAAGCGTGCGTACGTGCATCATCAATGCAATTCCAAATAATTAGCTCGTTCATTGTTACATTGATATTGAAGTCCTGTGACATTTTAATATGTTTAATAAGACGGGTAAATTTCAAACAATTCTGTACTCTGTTTATGTTCCATATATCAAGTATACGATATCGGATATACAATGCTAACCAGTTTTCTGTTTTGTGTTCAGATTAATATGGAATATAAATAGCATTGTACGAAATAATCATACGACCGGAATCTAGATTTCATTCAGTCAGTTCTAATGCAATGTCAACTAAATTTATTTTTATTTTGTAGTTCCACATTGACAAGTATGTTTTCCATTTGTAAATTAATGTCAAAGGCTTATGTCGCATTTCTAGGACGATGTTCAACTTAAATCTTGAATCAGAAACGAATCATATCCAATCTGTCTAGTAGCATTAACAGGTAAATAATGTAGTTTCGTTTTTATATTATTTCTTTTGATTCGAGATTCAAATTGAACTTTACTCGAGAAACTCGATATTACTTTTTTACAGGAATTTTATAGGAAAAGTGGAAAATTGGAACAAGTTGTTTTCAAATACATTTTTCCTCTAAAATGTGCTGGGGAAAAAATATTCGCACATTAAAAAATTCACCCGTAAAATGCTATGTTCGGTTTTTTTTCTTCGGACAGCCTGTATGTATGTATTTGATTTTTGAAAATTTGATTTGGTGAAAGAATAATTTTATATAAAAGTATATACGTTGCGTAATATTGATAGATTTGTTTTTTATTGAACCACTGTGAACAAATATTCATGAAATAGTTAAGTGTCAGCGAAATGCATAAATAGGAAGAATTTAGCTACAGATACGTACATAATTGATTGATACGTTTTGTACAGAATATGTGAATATGTACAGATATGTATGCAATAACTCCGTTGTGAATACAGAATAGATATATAATTTTCTACTTTTAATATAATTATAATAAATCGAAATGTATTATTTATGTATATTTACATAACTGGTACACTGTAAAGGAATTTAGAATTTGTTAACAATTAATCTGTGCTGTGCTGTGCTTTGTACGTTGAAACTGTTGAAATTCTATTTATAATAATGTGGTGCTACAATTTTCAAAGTACCAACAACACCAGATTACACACATACATACATATACAACAGTAGATTTAAATTAATTCATATTTATGTATTCATTTATTTTTTATCTTCTACAGATTGAATTTACGTAAAACAGTGAAAATACTTATTAGTGACAAATATTTTCTTTATTCATTTATGTATATTCATTTCATTACTGAACATATAATAATTAAAGACAATAATCAGATATTCTTCATTTATCTCTTATTTAATAAAATAATAACAAAACCTTTTGAGTATTAAATAAACAAGAGATTTCATGTTGACTGCAGAATACTGGCCAATGTTTGTTTAAAATAAAGTATTTTCATAATTATTTTAATGGGAAACTGTTCATAATAAGATAATCTATACAGATAAAAATAAATTGTTACCAATAGTCATATAATGCTACTTTTAATTTTATCTCTAATGTGTTTTCATTTTAAAATTATTCATTATTATCTCAGAGTGGTATTTTTTAATTCATATGTTAAGTGTAACCCAACTTGTGTATAGATTACTTCGTTGTTACATTTTTACTTTTGGTTAACTGAAAGTTCGTTAATAAATAATAAACAGTAAAACTAAACAAATAATCTTCATTTTTTTTCTTCCTCATATAACTTATCCAGATTCAAAGATGCATTTATAATAAACAAGTTTTATAAAACAATCAAGAGGACTTTTAAAATAATATGGAAGTATAATACGTTATATGTCGTGTTTAGAACTGAAATAGATATTATCTTTGTCAAAGTAATAATCAGTATAGTACATTAATTTTTTATATATATATTGATTAAATAATTTTTCAATGTAAAGTAATTTGAAATGAGTTGAGTCCAGTATGAAGCGTGTAAGACAAGAAAAAGGCTGTTATAAAACGCTTGGTTATACAGACAAAGATGTGAATAGTCTCCTTGGTTGCAGGAGTGTGCCTTGCGTAGACAACTGCCAGTGTAGTTCATGTCAGTTTATGTAGTCGGGTGGGAGGTTGATCTTACTCACAGCTTCACACAAATGAACAAGAAACATGTTTTCTTTTTGTAAATAATAGTTAACTGTATTCAGCTACATCGCTTTATTGTCAGAATTAAGAGAAAAGTGTTGTGTTTCATTCAGTATATAAAAATCGAAGTGAATCTAACCATAAACATTGTTCAGTGCTTTCAAACTACAAAAGGCGAGAACGAGACTTCACGGGTTTGGTATGTAAGTAATATCTTTAATTAAAATAACGTTACTTCTATGTAGTAGAATACTGGAGAAAATGTACAAATACAATAGATTTGTGCAGTTTGGTTGAAATGCATTATAACCAAGGATAATTGTTTGTTTACTAATAATATCATTGATCGGTTGCCAAAAAGCCCACTCTCCACTGTTTTACTTCCAGTCCAAAGGGAATGCGAATTGTGTGCAATTTCTTGAAATTTATATACATTTTAATTCCTAGACTTGTTTGTATAACATTACAATATTGATTTTTTGCTCACGTACGTTGTTAGTGCTCGCAATTATGAATTGTAAAACGGCTGTGGTGTATTAGGATCGGACCAAAGTGTCAATGACACTAATATTATTGTTATGATAAGAGCAATAAATCCTCTTGTGGGTGGTATATATCGCTTAGTTCTTTTTTGACACTTATCTAACATCACTACAGATGCAGACATTGCTCTGCCAGACTTTCTGACATTACTCCAAACAGTAATGTTTTTGTTTTGGTCTATCTAGGGTCATATATTTTGCAATATTATTATTTTTTTCATCAATTCGAAACAATATTCTTATATGACTAGTAGCTATTTTTAACCTGTTAATTATAATAGCAATAATACTATTTTTAAATATTTTCAAATTATACATATTATGTACGAAATTCTAAAAACCTACAATTAATTTATTTGCAAAAAAATTGTTTCAGTAAATAAAACTAATTAGAATATTGTTCATTAACAGGATCGGCTTATAAATTACAGCCACCCCCAGGCGAGAACTCAAAATGGCGACTTTTAAAATTAAATAAGTTTTAATTAACTACTAGACAAAAAATACGCCCCCAAACAAACAGCTAATCAGACAGTTGTCTCTGGTTCTGGCCCTGATTTTTAATTATTTCAGAATAAAACTTAGATAATATTCTCGTTTTGTATAAATGAACTGTTATTTTGAGTCTGTTTTTGTTTTGATAAAGCTTAATAATAACTATTTAAATAATACGTCACTAAATTAAATCAAAAAAATCAGTAATTTATTGGAAATTTATATAATTACTGCTTATATTTCACAATTTATTCTGTGTTTATGTACAATTGAAAATTAAAATCGATTATTCAAAATCTAACTCTTCGCGAATTTTTTTTTCATGTTAGTAATTTCAATTGAGTACGTTGTATGCATGTAATGTGTCTAATTAATTAGACTATATGTGATGAGGTAGTGTATTAGTGTTTCTGACTTGAACAGTACAACAGATGTTCATTTTAGAAAATTGAATTGTTTACGACGAATAGTAACTGTACTGTATTGTGTCTGCCTTACATGTGTGTGTCTTTCCAAGGATGCGTGTATGATAGTATTATAGCAGCATATGTAACTATACGAATGTATCGTATAAAATTTAAAACATACTAGTTCTGTGTTCGGAATTTCAATAAATACATTGTATAAGCAATTATGTATTCTTGTAAAAATCAATAAATATTCTTTTTCCCTTTTCAGCAGACATGTAATACAAGTGTATAATAATATTGTTTTGTATTTTTTTATATATAAAAAATACGAACAATATAAATCTCATTCGCGAAAGGGCACGCGTAACCTTTGTACGTAATACAAACAAACATATGTTTTGATTTTTAATAACACATGTTATAATATCGGAATTATTATATAAACTAAACAAGGCGTCAGATTAATATTTCATACTTTTTCCTCGACACTGCTAGTAAGCAATATATTTTTAAATATCTGATTAAAATCTTTTATATAAAATTTATGGAAAAACAAAAATGGTGAAATTGTATTTTATACTGCTTCTTTAAAGTTCAGTTGTATACAAATGGGTCAATATGGCACAAAAGAAGTTGTTCTATTCCAAGATACTGTTTGAAAATTGATATTTAAATTAAGTAGATCACATGTTATCGTCTAATTAGGCTAATGTAACGTAACACGTTACCGGGTAAGTTCGGATCTGATGTAGCAGGTATACTCTGAGGTACGGACCACAAAACAGCGAACAATAATTTCTCCCTTTTTACAATATTATCTGGCAATCCGCATTGCGGTTACAATTAGGTAATTATATAGGCCGGAAGGACCATGTTGTGGGGCTGGAACGGAGCGCTGGGTTTCGGCTTCCCGTTCACAACTGTCTGGTGGTGATAATGTAAGAATACAATCGGCTGTAAACAGATTTGTACCAATAATAAGTCAATGTTAGTGGCTCTAGCCGTGGATAGAAGGTCTACGGTGTGGTACGGCTCAGGCAGCATGTTTAATTTATAATCATCGAACGAATAAGAGGAACGTGTGGTTAATTAAGTGTAGGAACACACATTGCCATTTTCATTTCCCGGTTTGGCGAGATGTACTTTCATCGGTCACACGTTAGCCACTAAGGCGGAACCGCAGTTCGCCAGTCTTTCTTTAGCTGTCGGTTGATACCACGAACTAGGTGTTATGTGTTCTAAGCTGGAAGTTGTTTGTGCCCTTGAAGCTGCTGGATTGCTGAAGCAGCCTATTACAGAGTTATTGAGTTTACCATTTCCATGCTGATCGTGAAAGAGGTGGAAAATTTTCGAATTTTCAACAAGAAATACGAAATTTGAGATTATCCTGTAGTTTGTACAAATTTGTCTATATCAAACATTGTAGCAAAGAAAGTACGATACAAACGCACAGCGTAAATACTTCCATTCAAATGAATGTGTTGTTGCCTTTATGCGTTCGTCCGGTCATCCCGTTTGGCCGCAGTATGTTGCGGTAGCATCCAGTCGCCACGTTTGAAAACAGTGTACAGTCGTCTTCCCGCTAAAACCGGATCTGACAAAACGCACTCGCTAAAACGCAATGTGTGTTCCCACACTAACCGTGTGTTCGGCGACTATACTACGCTAACGACGGAGCTAGGGGAACTGCTTTGAGGGGTGTGCTTGTAAGCACTGATCTATAAAAATGTTAGCAGTGTGGATGTTTATCTAGACAGCCGCACTCTGGCGCACCGCTAGGAATTTGTAATTGCTCGTAAGCAGTGAGTTATAAATTATCATTAGGATGGTCACTAGTACATGACGGTTACAAATGTAACTGTTCGTCAACAGCTGTTAGCTCGTCTGGCAGCAAGTGAGGCGCTGTGTACTGTGTATATGGACGGGTGAGTAGCGTGACACCGGGAATCGAACCCGGGTCTCCCACCACGAGGGTGGTTGTCTTGCCATTAGACGATGGCAGCCACCACATGCACAGGCTAGTGAAAACGCTGGAATAATGTTGTTTGTTACGCTTTTCATACCTCGTGACTGCCTGAATGTTAGTGGTCACTGTATCGTGGACCGGGCCAAGGGAACCAACGTAACCAAACACTCGATGCGTCCAGTGCTGCAGGCTGCGTCCGAGCTCAGCTTGGCCAAGGCCACAACGGGAGGACGAGCCTCGCTGTTCAGGACTACAATGGAGCGTGCCATGACCTAGTAAATGACAAACTACAAGGGCTGCATGTACCAGCTGAACTCTGATGGACACACCCGCGACTTACGGACTCGGCACCGGGGAGTATCTAGGCTAGTATCTGGCAGAGGTGATAGCAAAGCTGGGGCTGGAGCTGGCTACGGATCCTTTACTCTAGCCTTCGATCTTCGGTTCAAAAGAATTGAACAACGTACTAGTTGAATTCAATTCAAAAAAACGTTTATTCATCTTTTTTGTAGTTATTACATTTTGTGTACAAAAAATATTATGTATGCCTTTTTAGGGCTCTTGCCCTCTTCGGCATATGCGATACAAGCATTTAAGTGTATAAAAAAAAATCAACTATGTTTTGGATACAGTACATCGTATTTTGGCGTAACTAATTAATTAACAAGTATGTGTTGTGTGCACTTTATTATCTGTAGCACAGTGGTGTGGATTCGAGGGCTTCAGCGAGATTATCGGGTAATTTTTTGACCTATTTAAGTAGTACTGCGGGTGGGTGGACGTATTTGTATTTTGGGCGCCTCTTGTGCACCGGGGTGCAGGAGAGAATGTTGGGGATGTCTTCTTGGTCTATCTTTCGGTCTGCGTAGCTCCCTTGAAGTCGACTGATTCGGTCGGACAGCGGCTCCACGGCGATTTCATGCACCTCGTTGGATGGATGGTAGAACTGCAGTTTCATAGTGCGGCGCAGGATGCGCCTTTCCAGGGTAACGAGGGGGTTCCATGTCGCTCGGCGGGTGGCGGCGTAGGCGATAGCTCGAAAACCGACCAGTGGTCTCACGAAAGCTTTGTAAGTTGTTTTCTGGACTTGTTCACTGCAGCTGTGTAGTCTGTCACGGAGGCTGGTGAGTAGAGAAGTTCTCTGGTACATTTTCGTACGGCATGCCCTGATGTCTGGTGTTCAGTTGAGTGTGTCTGTGAGGGTAATGCCTAGGTATTCTGCAGAGCGTTGTGGGGAGATTTCTGTGTTCCAGAGTAGTATGTTTTGAATAGGAGGGAGTTTTTTGTGTCGGTGGTGGACTATAAGCAGTTGGGTTTTGTCAGGGTTTGGTTTGATTCTCCACCGTCTCATCCAGGATTCCAGGTTGCGGAGTTGTCTTTGGAGGGTGGTCGAGGCAGCTTGAGCGGTAGGTCCGGTGGCCCAGCATACCGTGTCGTCTGCGTATTGTTGTAAGCTGGTGTCAGGGTGTTCTGGGACGGGCAGATCGCAAAAGTAGAATATGAATAGGAGTGGGGAGAGGACTGAGCCTTGGGGGACGCCTGCGTGGATTGTGAATCGTCTGGAATAAGTGGAGTACATTTTGACTCTAGCTGTTCTGTCGGAAAGGAAGCTTGCTATGGCGCGGAGTAGGAGAGGAGGGATGGCAAAAGTTATAAGTTTGGTAATAAGGCCAGCATGCCAAACCTTAGCGAAGGCACGTTCAAGATCTAGGAAGGCGGTAGCTGTGTATTTGCCTGTGTTTACTGATTTTGTCATGTCGGTAATAAGTCTTATGGTTGCGTCTTGGATGGATCTACTTGGTCTGAATTCCATTTGATAGACGGGAAGTATTCCCTTTTCGTCCATTAAGTGTTGTAATTTGTTTTTGATGATATATTCGTACACTTTTGCCATAGTATTGAGGAGGGAGATTGGGTGATAGGAAGAGGGGTCAGTGGGGATTTTTCCTGGTTTCGGGATCATGATTACTGCTGATTGTTTCCATAGAGGAGGAAAGAAGCCTGTGTTGAAGCAGGCGTTCAGGATTTTTGTTAGGTATGTTTTGGCTTTGTCGGGTAGGTGTTTGAAGGTAGTAAATGTTATTCCGTCGTCTCCTGGAGATGATTTTTTTTATGGACAATTGCTTGGTCGACTTCTTCCTCGGATATGGGTTATTCAGCGGGACCCAAATGTTGCAGAAAATTGATATGTTCAGCAGCGAGATGTTCATAGGTGTGGAAGGAGTTGTCGTCGAAGAGGAGATTGGTAGGAGTGGTGTGGACGGATTCTAGGAGGTCAGCAAATATTTCAGCCTTTTCTTCGTTGGAAGATGCGATACTATCGTTGGTGTGCAGGTGAAAGTTGGTTCTTGAATATTGTCCGGTTAGGCATTTGAATTTTTTCCAAAATTTGGAAACCGTTGGACCCGTTGCGAGGGTCTAGTTCTGTACATGCCTTGGTCCACTGTTCTTCTCGGAATTTGATGACGGAGCGGCGGATGAGTGCGTTCATTCGGTTCCAGTGTGTCTTAAATGCTGGGTCACGTGTACGTGTGTATTGATTGTAGAGGTCTCTCTTCACGCATATCAATGCTACGATGCGACTTAGAAGGGGTCTGCGGTTTATGTGGATGATTTTGGTAGCAGTAGATTGGTCAGTTGCTGATTGGATAGTTTGAGTGAGGTTCGTAACTGCTGTGATTATGGAATCGGGTGTAGTTAGTGGGTCGGGAATGGGAGGTAGGGAGTTTGTGATTATATCTTTGAAATGGATCCAATCGGTTCGACTTGTGTCTAATGGTTTTTTCAGTAAGGATTCTCTGTTGGTTAAGATAGATGTTGGATTGTATAATAACGGGGAGATGGTCGCTAGTGATGGAAGTGCCGATGTATGCGTCGTCATCGAAGAAAGGGAGGAGGTTCTCTGTTATTAGAATGTAGTCGATTATGGATGATCCGCGGTAGTTGATGAAGGTGGGGTGGGTGAGGTGAGCTCGATGGAGTGATAGATCGATGAGGGCGTTAGGCAGTTGTTCACCTCTTGGATTGGTTGTGGTGTCACCGAAGGCTTCATGGCGTGCGTTGAAGTCGCTCATGATGATGGCACGATGTTGGCTTGCATATTCGAGAAGATCTATTGGCAGATCTTCGTGGAGTCGAACGTAGATTGTAATAACGGCAATGCGGGTTCTTGCAGTATGCACAAGAATTCCAATGGCGTTTAGGCGGTTAAATTGAGGGGGAAGTGGCCAGGATTTGCTGGGGATTGAGGAGTGGACAAGGGTGGCAACACCTCCCATGCAGTCTGGGTCTTTGTCGCGTCTGTATGAGTGGAAGTTTTTAAATCGGAGAGGAAGTGTTGGAGGAAGTCGGGTTACGGAAATGCCGAGGATGTGAATGTCTTCTGATTCCAGGAGGTTCTTGATGAGAGGTCGCTGCTTGTTGATCCCATTGGCGTTGATTGTTCCAATTTTAATGGGTTTCTCTATCATTCCGGAGTATTTGTGAGTAGATAGCGTTGCTGTGTGAGGAGTATTCAGGACTGGCGACTGTAGAGTATGATCTGGGGCTATGGTAGATAGGTCTGCATCCCACGTGTATGTTGGAACCAGAGTATGAAATGATGAGGTTTGTATTAAAAAGTTGCTTGCTTAGGAAAGATAGGATCGACTGCCTTCTAATTCATTGATCTAGGACGGCGTTGAGGATGGCAGTGGTAACAAACCGGGGTACGTCATGCGTGGTGGAGAATGGTGCGTCGTCTTCGGCTGATGGGTCCGTACATTTCAGAGGGGCGGTTGATGCAGCGTTCGCTGGTTGCTTTGGACGTGCTGGACATTTGATACTGAATGCTGGATGGTCTTGTTTACAGTTTACGCATTTGATGGTGTTTCACTTGGGATCACAGTACTGCGTAAGGTGTTCTTTGGCGCATTTGGAGCAGCGTGGTGGTTTCTTACAGGCGTCGGGGGAGTGGAATTCTTGGCATCTGTGGTACTGAATTGGTTGTGGTGACGGAGCGTGGGATGGTTCCACACGGTGATGTTTGAAAAAGATAGAGAAGCCGTTAGCCAGTAGGTAGTCCAGTGATTTTTCGCTGGACGTTATGATCCGGACTAGTCTGGTTTCTTTGTTGGTTGCGCGAGATTTTATTCGCCAGAGTTCTTTTATATTGTGGCCGTCCTCGGAGAGTTTGTTGTGGATTTCATCCATAGTAACATCCTGGTCTACATTAGTAATCACGCAAGAGAATGATGCGGTGTGTGTTTGCGGAGTCGTATTGCAGTTGGAGCTGCGGATTTCCTAGTTGATTGTTATCTTATCGTCAATGAGCTGTTTCAGAAAATTGAGTCGTCTGGCGATTTGCGGGTCCGGGTTTTTTATTAGTATGCTTCCTGATTTCGTGGAAAGTACGTTAGCGATTTCAACACTGCTGACTTGGCGGATGTAAGGGGCCAGACTTCTTGGCGTGCGGACATCTTTCGGGAGGTTAGATATGGCAGCGGTGTAGAGCAAGAGTCGTGGTTGCAGAAATTGGGATGCAGAGCTTGCGCGGCTTGTTGGTCGTGTATCTTCATTCGAGTGCATTGAGTGAAATGATTCATTATGATCTTGGGGTGTAGGAGTGCTGTGCCGTGGTCGTTTAGTAGTATTGCGCTGAAATGGAATCCGTCATTGGTGTCCATGAGTGAAGCAGGTTCACTCATGGTGGTGGCTGCTGATAACTCAGCAGGTGACTGGTACGCCCGTAGGCGGGGAGGGGCTTGGAGAGATACTGTATGTGTGTGAGCGGTTTTCTTTGGTGCGTAGTTGTGTGAATTGCCCTGTGCCGGGGCTCGATAACCTAGGGTTATCCCTTGTGTGTTTGTGTGTGTGTTTGGATGTGTTCGTAGTGGAAGAGGTGAATGTATGTGCCGGGCCCGATAGCACTGCATGCAGTGCTATCCCTGAGGTATGTGGTTTTGCGAACAGGATAGAGAATGCATGAGTTGGATGAGATTAATTGAAACTGGAAGGAAGATGTTGTCCTAAAAAGGACAGATTTAGTCTCTGAAGAGATGTAAAGATGATGTGTTGAAGTGTTGGTAGACTAGTAGTTGACTCGTCGGCTGCCGATGTCCGTCTCGTGTGTTGAATGAATCTCTCCTCTCCTCCCAACTCTCAAGTGGTTGTGCCTGATTGGCCTGGGTTTGTGTCGCTTTTACGGAATTCAAAATAACTATACGATATAGGAATAGAATGAAACGAAGTAAATACAAATTAAATTTACTGGTATATTGACCTATATGTAAGTTAAATACATATATTAAAATTATAGATGTACTAGTTTGTTCCGATATTTTCTTGTGCTTTATTTTATAATAATATTGTTAAATATAATCGCTATCTAATTCCTTATTTCCATACTGTTTAGCCATTATTACGGATTTAATATTTTTGTTACAGGATTAGATGCATTAGACATGCCTTAAATTACATCAGTAACGATGATGACACAAACTTCTGCTTTTCCTGTAACTGAGTTTAACAATATTAATGTCGTAGTCTTATTCTGAAATAAACAAACAAAATTAACCGATTTTTTTTCAAAATATGTAATGTTAAATATGCACGTTCATACATACATATGTATGTATTACAATAAGTTTTTTTTCGTGCTTATGTATACTTGTTTACGAGTACATAGTTTCATGTTATGTTAGTTATCTGTTTTTAATAAAAACATGTCAATGAAATAACATGTATATAAATTTGTTTAATTACTAATTATTCTGATGAGATGAACCTCGACTATAATGGACGATTTTACTTGGTCCCATGAAGTCCATTATAAGCGGGTTCTACTGTATATAATTTGCAGCATCGTCCTTTAGGATAACATTATCATGTATGTTTGTTATTATTAAAACTATTTGAAATCTAAACTTTAATACAATCATTTGGACGTTGGTTGCAATGGAAAATAATTAAAGCATGTGTTTGCTTCTGAGTATGTTCTTATAAAAGTATGTTACGTTTGAATTTTTTTTCTTCTCTTGTTTCACATGAAATGGCAACGGTGAATTTGTTTCATACATCCGTTTTCTGAGAATGTCTTTCTATTCCTTGGCTTTTCCGCCGTCGGGCGGCACGATGCTGGTGGTTTAACCCATGTTGCTTATCCTACCGAGCACGGAAGTGCGCACTGTGTAGACAAAGGCTACCAGTAAACGTGCCGACCGCAGAAGCCGGCAGACAGATAACCTTGCCTTGTCGAACAGTTGTTCTAGCCAAGTCCGATGGCTAAGTCACTGAACTGTACAATATTCAACAACACACACACTTCATACGTA
>JAGJTL010000024.1:863443-882958 GCA_022063505.1 Calosoma granatense
GATTGATTGAAATTACATAAGACTAGGGAAATGAAATGAAATTACAAGAGAAGACATCTTGAAATCATAGTAATTTCTATAAGGATATCTAATTGTGAGTTTAATTGCAAAAACTTTCTTCAGACATATTCATGTTACGCGTAATATATCTGTAATATGCATTATACATCACTCCAGTTGTCGAATTCAAAACTTGAGGAATACGTATTAATATGCACTCATTCGCCCAAAAGCATTATCGCCACGTTGAATTTCTGTAATGAAATAAAATTTATTTTCATTCTCTCTTATCAACATATGTGTGCATAGCTTGGTCAGACTATTTCGTGATAGAGTAGACGCTTGATACTGTGAACACCGGGTAACGGAAATTCGGGATATCGTGAACAATTGTTTTCATAATATTGACGGCCGTATAACGTGAACAATCATTTTCATAACCTTGACGGCCGTATAATGGAAACAAACCGATATTCGATAACGTGAACACATATGTATGATAATCAGAAGAAAATGAGTTGATTGTAATCACTAAATGAATTGAGAGAAAAAAGCTGTTCATAATAAACAAGTATTTATGTGCGTAGCATATTACTTGTACTGTAGGATGATATTGTTTTAAACATTAAATTAGCCCCTCGTTAACGTGAACAGACCGTTAGAGTTAACACTCTGTTTTATTTAGTTCACGGTATCGAGCGTCTACTGTATTTAATTATAAACACGTTCGCACATGTATAAAATATATAGTGTGAAATTGCTATTGAGAACAATGTGCTCTTGTATACATGAATAGCAAAGTTGAATCTAGTAGTTTGAAACATGCTATGTGATGTGCCCAACACAACCCCTAATACGAAATTCCTCAGCTTTCAGCAAAACATCCGGCCAGACTTGCAGGTATGTGAAGTGAAGACAACCAGTGTCTCCCAAACGTACCTTAATACAGCATCATACATGTGGATACAAGTCAAGAAAGTCCATTGTTTGCTATACAATTTAGTTGTTAACAACTGCCATTTCTAATTACTCTAACTATGTATGATTAGTATGTAATTGTAGTGGATAATAGTTTTTTAGTAATTTTCCTGATAAGCCAGTGTTGTTAGCATTTTGAGTGAGTTTTCATCGATCATTGTTAACATAAATTAATTAACTTACACAATGAAATCTATGGATTTTGAATTATCAGTTTAGAGGATTATCTGATACATTATCATTAATATAGTAGAAATAATAACATAAATATAAGAAATAAAAGCAAACGAACATATGTTCGTCAAATATTGAAGAGTTTTTCTATTTACTATATATGAAGTAATGGTTGTACTGTAATATGAAATTATAAAATACTATACATATTGTACTCAAATGGGGATATATTTATTAACTTTCATATCAAAATATTGTTTTTTGTGTGTGATTTATACAGTTAAAAAGAAATAAATATATCGATACTTTTATTTGCATAAAGTTTACATAATACAATATTTTTTAGGTGGTGACTCAGTGAAAATGTCGACAAAATTTTGCATCAAAATGATAATGAAAATATAAAATAACTATTATTGTATGCTTTTTATTAATTAGAATCATAAAGAATAGTTAATTTATGTAAATTGTAGGATATTAAAAAAACTACAAAATAAACACAAAGTTTTATTGAATTACAGTTTAAATATTACTAGTCTTATTGGGTATTGAATATTACGTGTCGTTCGGCTGTAACTTATTATCAAACTGTATGGTAATATGGTAGTACAGTAATTGCTCACAAATGAGAACTCGTACAAATTCGAATCTTCCAAAAATTAAAACATGAGTTTTTAATGCATTGAAGGCTTAGAAATTAGAACTTTAGGTTCTAATTTCTGAGCATTTTTTTTCTAATTTTGTACACATTGATGAATC
This sequence comes from Calosoma granatense, assembly GCA_022063505.1. NCBI lineage: Eukaryota > Metazoa > Arthropoda > Insecta > Coleoptera > Carabidae > Calosoma > Calosoma granatense. Next base: position 865,355 of record JAGJTL010000024.1, read on the forward strand.
TCCATTTTCTTTGGCTTGAAGAAAGAAAAATGAAAAGGGGAATCACCGAATTATACCGAAGTAACGAAAAGTGAAAGTGAGTGAAATTAAAAATGTCAAATAAATGTAAAAAAATCACTTTGTCGTTGGAAACCAAAGTTAAAATATTAAAAAAACTTAATGAGAAAATAAAATTTTTTTAAGTAGTTTCACTGTTTTTTTTACTTTTTAGGTGAATTTAAAAAACGCCCAGAAATTGGAACATTTAGAAAATTATAATTACCCAAGGAACAAAGTGGTTCTAATTTGTGAGCATTCACTGTATGTGTTATAAATTTCCCTGGCTCTATTCTATTTTCTGCAATGATGTCATGACATACTCTTGTTAAGAATTCATTGATTTAACTTAATCTTATTTATCAGCATAACATTGTTCATTAATTGCATAGGACTACCAATTTGTAAGATAACAGGGTTAGGTAAATGGTGATAGATATCAAGGCGGCTTAACGTTTAATAATACGTAAAAACTATCGCAAAGTATATACAATCACATTTGGGATTTTTTGTTGTTTACAAGGTTCCTTCAGCTGAATTAATTACAATTAGTGTCTCTATAATAATTCTAGCCTATTGTCCTGTACCCTTTCATGTACCAGAATAAATATGTATTTTCAGTATCTTGTTTTACCATTGAATCATTTTCTCACTAGTTGAAAATGTCCGTATATTTTTCAGTTTCCCGAGATCTGTGGATTTATTTCAAATAGCTTGTGTAGCATATGTAATTAAATGGATAGTGCAATGAGAAATTTATTTATAGATACTGTGAACTAGTGGGATATGAATATGTAACCAACCCCACAAAATTGAAAACTATCCACACACAAATAAAACTCATCTGTATACAGTATACATCGTTCAGTATAACTATGAGTTCTAATTGACAATTACTTTCTTTTGTTGCAGTTTTAATTCGCGCTGTTGACGTCATCGAGAGCTCTTCGTTGATTGGCCGCATTCATGAGCGGTGTGGTGTTGCTCCATCTGACAGTCCGTTGTTCACTGTTCATTAGTCGTACTGTAACCTCCATCGTAGGTAAAAGTGGAACACCCAACGCTGCTGTCAGTACGGTACTCGTATTTCTTCATTCGCATATGGTATTACGTTATCGCAATATAAAAATGCTTGACGCGATACTAGGTGTTATCGATTCTATGTGATAAATTTTCCTAATTCCCTGCTTATATAGTGTACATGGAAGATAGTGATTATCATTTCACGACAAACATCTGAACAGTTAATAGAATGTTTTAAATTGTTCACTAACAAACGAAAAATCGGGCCGCGATGGAACGAAACAAGAAAATATCTGCGAACAAAATGAGAAACAGACATAGTGTAAATATGACGTGTGTTTTTGTGACTGTTTTGTTCATGTGTGTTGCCATTTCTATGGCTGATATCAGTTTCACAACACGGATTAAGGGCATTAGTGCGGACCTTGGTAGAGCCCTCAAGGAAGTGATGAACATGACCATTGAATATTCACCATTAGAACACAATGTAACTTACATTAGCAATGTTGAGTATAATCCTATGGGTATGGCTGGCCTCTACAATGTCACACACATCTTTATGGATTTGATCCAGCCAAAGGAAATTTTCCCAAAAGGTTAGTGTATATTGCAATTAATAATTTGTTAAAAAAGTTCGATATTAATCAAAATGAAAAAAACTATGACAAAGTATCCGTATAAAACTCGTACAATATTATCATTTCTGAGAATTAAATATAAAAAAAAAACTTTGAATGGTTTACCGCAAAAACCTTAGATAGCAACATAACCTCGATTATCTGAGTCATATTTAGTTACAGTATTTAATTATAAGTGTCGTTATTTTCTATATGCATACAAAGTAAGAAAAAAAATCAATCATATCATATAGTATAACATTGTTTAATTTAGATAATTATTTTACATTTCCGTTTTATTTTTGCAATGCATTTAAGATATAACAATAGAGATAATTATTGACACACTAAGGAAATTTATTTTCAGTGACACTAATGATATATGTATATAATAGCATATTAATTACATTTAGGAGGGGGCGGGGGGCATTAGTTTTGTAATATATTGGATGTACACAGGAGATAAGAAAGTGGTACATGCGTACAAAATGAAAAGTTTACCTTGGTATTCGGGACATTAAGAATTCGTTAAAGTGAAATAATATTACATAGACGATTTTGCAACAATAGTAGACTCTTCCGTGCGTAAAATACATGCGCTTTTTAACCTTGACAGTACACTAAATGTTTAGCCGACTAGAAAAAGATTTCCATTTTTTTCTTCTTCCTTTCATGCGTGTACTGAATTATTGAAAATTGATATTAATACTTTCCGCATTCAAACGGAACTAACGGAAAAGATATTCTTCTCAACAGTAATAGTAAGTCCGCGGAGACTACATGCGTACTAGAAAATATTCATAACTATTATCTGCACTTTGTAATCTTCTTACTTGCTAATATATAGCACCTTTTTTATATGTTAAATAAGACACAATATATACTGACACATACATATATGTATTTACTGTTATCACAGGTTTCAATAGGTCATTAAACGCTTGTTGACTTAAACATCATAAAACACTAATTATTAAGCTATGATTTATATGTTTATAAACTTAAAAATCAAATATCGCTTTATTTTACATTTCAATTCAATGCTGTTTAATTAATAGAACTAATTAACGTAATATCGTCGCGAATAAAAAAGTTGCTTTTACTTTTTCTTCGTGAATTTATACCTATCAGTATTACATAATTTGGTAATACTGATAGACTGTTTTATATATTGGTATATCAGTATAAAAAAATTGTATCTGCTAATTTCTTATTGGTAACGAATTACTACTAGTTACGTATAATAATATTGGAATAAATGTACGGTTAATTAAAATTTATTCGATTACATACGTTTGACCTGGTTGAAACTTTTTTTATAAATAATAACAAATTATAACGATTATACATGTATTTTGTTATAATGAAATTTCCAAATAATGACTTATTAATGCAGATACAGAAATGAAAAAAAACATTGTAAGCAATATTGTGTGGGAAAACTTGTTTCTGTAAATCTCCTATTTCTGATAAGAATAAGAAAAATAGCACCTAACGTTCATTAAAAAAAATTATGCAATTTTCGATTTAAAAATTTACCTTGAATAATATTTTATATTTCTGTTCAAATTTATGAAAACATAGTTATGTTTATAATTCTGTAGCTCTTGAATATTTTTTGGTTTATGATATGTTTTTCCCATTTTTTGGTATTTTTTATGTAATATATAGACATTACTGATAAAATTACAGAGTATGTACGTTGTAATTTCTAAGAAAATGATAAGAATTTTTAGTATTAAATCTCTTATTATAATTTAAACTACGTTTATATTATTGTTCATTGGCGATACTAATCTATTCAATTAAACAAATAAATATATCAAGCTTTGTGGAAAAGAATAGTATAATATTCTTTTGTATAAACAATGAATAATGAATTTATTTCTCTGCTGAGTCATTCTAGGATGAAAGCTCAAGACATGTTTCGTTGCGTTGGAGATAACTGGAATATTTGGCACGTTATTTCGGGCCTGTTCATATAGCTACTGACCCAGTTCTAAACTTGTTCTGGACATACAATTAAATGTACACGCATAAACAGCGATTCCTAGAGGTACATCTATTAGTTTTACTCATAAGGAAATAATTAGATTTTATCACCTAGTTTAAAAGCTAGTACCTTACAAGACGTTGTAAGCTTCACTACTTTCATCTCGAAAAAATAAACGTCAAAATAAACCCGTAAATAATAAATAGAATGAAAAAGTTAATTAGTATTCATCATATATGTATCTAATGACACCGTTCTTTTCTCAAGTACCATAAATTCTATGCTAATACAAATATTTGTTCATATTATAGTATTCTGTAGTATTTATTGTATACTCAGAATGCTACATATTGTTAGCTATTGTTCTTTTGTTTAGATAAACTTGTTTATTTAATGATAATAGACTATCGCATATTATTTCCCAAACAATAATTGCTACAGTAATAATATATACATATATTAGTATTTCCAAATTTAGAACGACCACATGGCTACAATTGTTCTGACTTTGATCTCAATCTATTACGCAAATCGTAACAATATCGATATTTTCCACACACACACACACACACACATACATACAGGCTAAGGGATTGGTTAAATATTGAATAAATAAAATTACACTGTACTTAATATAACTGACGTAACGCATTGTTGTCGTTTCGGAGAACTGTGACATGCTTTGAAAAACACTAGGCTCAGTGATGTTAAAGTGCAGACATGTGTGTTTGTTAACGGAAATGGCCGTTGCAGTACTGCACACATCTGTTGTTTCACAGTTGTCCACACACAGATCTATAATTGTATTACTTAACAAACTCTTGCCTTCAGTCACATAACATAGTCAATACGTACATTATTGTAACAATAACATTTTAAACGATTTTACTATCAATTAATTGCAAATGTTTACGAATAGAATATATATATTACATAGACTGGGCGTTATCAATTTCTATTAAAAATTTAATTATTTTCTCTGCAGAATGACTTGTTAATACTATAAAATGTTTTCATTTTCTAAACACAGTTGATTGTTTTATTGTAACTAATCATTATTTAAATATTTTCTGCGTCGTTTTAAGTAGCTAAATAAAGTAATATTTCTAGAAAATAATTTTTTAAATACATATACATATGTTGCGTACTACATATTTGAAATCTTGTTTTAACATGTTTATTTGTATCATTCAGTATATTTGTATAAAATTTGTGATTTGTAAGGGAGACATATTAATATATTTTCTTAAGAACCTTTGTCATTTATTAGTTATTTCATTAAGAACCTTTTGTCATTTGATTTTATCTTTTATAAAGTTAATCTATTCTGAGCAATAGATACTGTTATCTGTATAGATATTCCATTGATTACGTGTAAATTACAAAAGTTCTTATTTTCGATTGCGACATATAACAAATATTATCAGCAAACTGATATTAATACAATATGTTTTATATTTATGCGCTAGTTTACAAATAAGTGAGTCTATCGCGTACTACTGGTTATAAATTTACAGTTTAATTAAAATCTATTGCAAATTACAGATGCATAGACACGTGGGCACTGTCGTTATTTCATAGCCTGCTTGAAAATCACGGAAAACACCAATGTAAATTTATTCATTTACTAAAGTGAAAGTTTATTTACGGGGTTTGATTTGGAAGGGGCAGGGGGAGGTGGTTGCAACCGCTACATATAATCCTTTGTTTAGAGCTGTGTGCGTTGTGTTTTTTTAGTTCATAACACTAATGAGTACACGAGTTTCCTATAGCTATGAGTCACTGGCGACGAGTTGTGGTTTCCGTACAATGAGCTAGTCCGGCCTCTGCAGAAATCCCGTTGCATATAGCCTACAGCAATGGCCCTGAATCGCACATATACACGTATATTGACCCACACACAAACATATTTGTTTGCCCAATCACACAACGTACATTTACATATAGTGATCACTGTCCTTCGATTATTTCTGACACTTTTTTGATTCATACAAATTTTATTGTTCCACTAATTAAATACGTAAAATATAAGCTTGGTTTATTATTATTTAATAAGAACAGCACAATGAAAGTATATGATAAATACAAAGCAGTATTTCATGAATCACCTTTGTCGCAGTATTTAAAAATTAATAAAAAGGCACGAAATGCAGAATTTATTATGATTTTAAACTGAGGTATTTCCGAGGAAATTTATTTTTATAAAAAGACATACATACTATATTTTACAAGTAGTGTAAAAGATAAAGAAAATTATTTGATAAGGCACAAGAATACAAGAAATAAAAATTTAGTTATTATCTAGTTAAATGTTATATGTTGTGAATATTGAGTTTTGTTGGGTATCTGTAGGACTCACAGAACGCAGAACGAAATCCCACTTCTGACACCAAATTTATGTAGGAATCTTACGTTTAAAACGAAACTCAAGACCTTTTCTCAACGTTAAACATATTTGCGCTGAAGGCAGAGAAGTTTGCTTGTCGAGATTCGGAACAATGTGGAACTTGCCGATTTTTTGTAGTATTTTTTTGGAATGTATGTACGTTAAATAAATTCCGTAATTTATAATTGTAATTTTTTTTATTCACTATATTCATGGAGAAAAAAATTATTGTAATTTTGATCATTTAAACACGCGCGAAAACGCATCTCACGTCACATAGTTCAGTGACAAAGAGAGATCTTGCTTAGATAAGGATAGACATCTTTTCTCACGCACACAACGAAGAGAATCTTACACATTCATAGTTGGGAACTGACAGTCGCTAATATTGACGTAGTTTCACACTCTTTTACAAACACCACTAATTATTTGGAAGTTTTTTCCCCATTACGATTTATAATTATAGAAAATTGAAGTTGTAACCTATACACTGCAATAGGTAAACAAGCACGTGCGAGTTCTTCGGTCCGCGCATGTCAATAATCCGAAGGAGCCGACGTCATATCTGTTTTCGATGACGTCATTATTATTCGAAAATTTGCGATTTTCAGATCGTAATTACTGCTAATATTTTAATTAAAAATTTTTTTTCATATTATGCAATAAATTTAATATACATAGATCGTATTAAAGTGAAATAAAAAATGTGTTCTCTATTCTAATTCTTACTAACTTATTCTTAAAGTAAACTCTGCAGCTATTGTAAAGGGTTAGTAACTTAAAATTCTATTGGACAAATATCTCCCCAAATAACATAACTTGACCAATGAAAATACAAGCAAAAAGCTTTGTTGAAAATGCTGATTCTAAGAAACTTTATAGCTTTGATGGATTTATGATTAGATAATTAGAAATGGTCGCTTAAATTATTTAAGGGTCGCTTGACCTGGCTCATAACAAAAAAGAAGAACATGCAAAAAAGGGGCGGAAGCAATATAAATAAAGGGTTGAAGAAAGCTAACTGTAAAATATTATATAATAGGAGAAAACTAGACTAATAGCTGAACGGGTCTACAGTTTTATGTTTTATTAAAACCGGCTTAACAAGGAGAATAAATGTTATATGGTAGTATCTGGTAATCTGGTTTAATGTTACTGTTAAATATTTCCATGTTCTTGGTAACTGTAGACTACGAGTCTATCTGTCAAGTTAAATGTAATTATAGCGTTAAAACATGTAGTACCGTTAGGAGTAAACTACAACGTGGCTCTCATTTTTACATCAATTACATGCAAACGCATTGACTACAGTTTATTGCTAATTATTCCTTATAGGTTATTGATCTCTAGTTAAAGTATGTTTTGTTTAAATGTAATACAATTATTGTTCCAAATTTAAAATCTTTTAATTCTCTTGCCGTTAAGATTATTTAAATATCATAACTATGGATTCTTTAACATAATCGAATTCAGCTTTTAGATTCGAAAAATTGAGAAAAGATTACTGTACATTTTCTTGTAATAATATTATTTCTATTGTTTTAATATTTTTAATCAGTTATGTCAAGTGCATTACGATAACCTTTCAATTGTTAATGATACTTCGTTTTGTTTAATACAAGTCTAAAGTTTATCTGAAAACTACAGATTACCAGAAATTTCATCATTGCTAAAAATAAGCACATAAATATGAAAGATCTAATTGTTGTTACCGATTAAATCACTGTCAGGACAATTCATTTATCATTTCTCCTTGAAGTTTTGTAATTAATTACAGATTACAGTTTCATTGTTCAATCAAAAATTGACATTTTAATCTCTGCGGATTTAGTTCCAGGTCTGAAAAACAATTCTAGAAAGTTAGTTTCCATTAATTCGAATTGAAAGTCACGCCTTTTTGCGTAATACGCTTTAATCCATGATTGTTTTATTCAGGAGTTCTCAACATTTTACAAATGGTATATATACCTACTCTATTTCTCGTGGGTCCAATGTAGTTCAGACCGAGGACCAGAGGTTGGGGATTGCTACTTTCATGGATTAACATTAATTCACTGATATCTGAATAATTATTGTAGTACATTGAACAAAATTTTTTTGAATTCATGAAAGGAAAGAATGTATTTTTTTCTCTGAATTTACAATAATAATTTTGTTAGTTTTTTAAAACTAGCATCCGAACTAAATGCCAACGGCAAATTGATATTTAAATATGTGAATGTTGGCACGAGATACATTTTATTAATTTACGGAATGGTATAAAATATTACATATTTAGCAATTCACTTTAATTTTTGGAATTTGAAAGTAGAAAAAATTCGAAATAACACGAAGTTTAAGTAATATTTACTCGTATTTCAAGTTGATATCGCATGTCAAAATTTATAAATCTCTGAAATTAATCTGTAACAGACAACATTAAATTCTAGAAGTGAAAGCTCTCCTTGCGGACAGCTCCAACAAGCGGACATCTCTCTTAAACGGACAAATTTCTTGGAACCAAATTTTTTCCTATAATTTTCTATATAAAATGCGCTCTGACAAACGGACGCTCTAATAAACGGACGCGGACACTATATTATCCCCCGTAAACAAACGAAAATCTCCAGTAAGCGGATGTCTAAATGAATTGTTGTTACAATTAGAAAAATGAGCATTCAAAAGAGGAATATTCTTTTATTTTTAAATAATGCTGAATGCCATCCTTGCGAATTAAACCTAAAAAATGTAAAAATTATTTTTCTCCCACCTAATACAACTTCAGTATGCCAGCCCTTGGACCAAGGGATCATATATAGTTTCAAATTTCGTTATCGGGATCTAGTTTTGAAAAACCTTTTATCCAAAATAGGAGGCGTAAAATCTGCATCAGAGATTTCAAATACTATTGATGTGTTGGAGCCATTATATTTCATAACAGCAGCATGGAATACAGTAACTTTTACAACCATAAAGAATTATGACTATAGTCCAACTGAATTTGATCCTGAAGATGATTTACCGTTGTCATGATTGTTCATCATGATGAGGCTTTAAAACTGGTTGGCAGTTGGGAACAATTCGCAAGAGATAATTTCACGGCATTTCAACACATAAAAAATCTGAGAGCCATTTCTAACATTGTCTCATGCAGCAAAAAAGGCAAGATAACGCCAATCGACCATTTTAAATTTTATTAAATTGACTACTGAATAATTTTCGTTTTAATACATATTTCATTGTTTGAGATACATACTCCTATGATTTAATTTTGTTCATTTGTAATTATTCAGTTATATTGCCAATACATATACATATGTATACACTTTAAATATAACTAAACAGTTTGAAAATAAAATTTTACTAATCATTTTCCTTTAACCGGACAAAAAAGTACGGACCGTGAGAGCCCGCCTGTGGGAACATTCACTGTATATATATTTATATATTGTAACGTTTTTATTTATTTTAAATGGGTTATAATTACAAATAGAAGTGCTTATTTATATTTTATTTATTTTACACACTGTATCTCACACTAAAACTCAAGAATACATTCAATATGTCACTAGTCACTCTATTGCACGCACGGTTCATAAACTGACCCACGCCATTTGCCGCTGTAGTTTTTCCCGCTGCCAGAGCACCGCTCGCTACTCTTACGTTCGTAACAATATACATATATATATTTCACCTAATGTAAGTCAATTCGCATATAATGAAATCGCATATAGAGAACTTTCGAATATAGTGGACTAAATTTACATTTAAGTTCACTATATGCCAACTCTAGTAGATTGTCAATGAATTAATATTAGGATCATTTTTATCTGCTGTGTCAGAGACAAGTTATGAAATACAAGCCAATCTTAATATTCTGTTGACCTGTTCAACAAGTAAATACTTCCTTTTTCTATGAGCCAATGTAACTGATATACTCAGGTACAGTTTCTATATCAATACATGTGACCAAATATGACAAATGCTAGCTAGCCATGTGCAGCGCAAACAAAAATATAGTCTCGTCTTATGATTAAACTTGCACACGGATATCAGTATGATTGGGAACGAATGTTATATTGATTCACTTTTCATGTACATATATGCATCCATGTCCATAATTGATTTCATGCAAAAATTGAACGGATCTATTGAAAGCTTTGTGCCGTTCTTTTTGAACATGTACACTGTAATCTTATTATAGATAATCTATAAATACGTGCGTACATAAAAGCTTGTTATGTAACAAAAACAAATATTACATAGCTTCAAAATACATCATACTTATTCAGATCAACAATTTCAAGTTTTTGATTTAAACAAGTATTAACTAAAAAGAAAATACTGTGGAATCCGCTTACAGTGAACTCGCATATAACATGCATGTATGAGTAGAATATAATGCTAATAAAAATTTGAAAAATAAAATGTGTTTCGGTTATGATGAACACTCGTTTATAGTGAACCAAATTCCTAGTCCCTTCAGGGTTCACTATAAGCGGATTCCACTGTATATATATATATATAATGCTCGCATGTCTCGCGGGCAGCCAAGGTTCGATTCCCGGTCGATGCCAAGTTTTATATATTTCCTTAGTAAAAGAATAACTTTTGATTTGATCATACAGGTTATAGATCTGTTGAATCCTGGCAGTGCAAGAAAACCGTTAGCAGTTAGGTGGAGTAAAAAAGCTCGAGGTTTTTTCGTAGAGAATCTCTTCACTGTAGATTGTGAAGAGTTAGACGATCTAATCGCTGTACTAGAAGAAGGCATGAGAAACAGGTCCGTAGGAAGTCACAGCATGAACGATTATTCCAGTCGAAGTCATACTATCCTCACTGTTCACATTCAGTCAGAACAACCGGCTGAAAATGGTGTGTTCATTTCGAAACAGGGCAAGATCAATTTCGTCGATTTGGCAGGAAGTGAAATGACGAAGAAAACCCACAGTGAAGGGAAAACATTGGAGGAAGCAAATAATATCAACAAGAGCTTAATGGTTCTGGGTGCGTTGTTTTTCTATTTTGAAAAATCAGTTGTAAATATTTTTGATAACAGCCTTTGTGGCGCAATTGGCTAGCGCGTTCGGCTGTTAACCCATCAAGGGGCGTCCATTTTATAAATCAAACGGCTGAAAACCATCCAAAACTTTACCGAGAACTTAGCAGCCTTCAAAACTTCATTAATCATCAGCCTCCGTGGTGCAATTGGCTAGCGTGTTCGGCGGTTGGTGGTTCGAGCCCACCTGGGGGCGACTATTTTATAAACCAAACTCTGAAAATCCATTGCACGAAGTCATGTTTAATAGCATGAACATTGTTTCGCACGAATACTCGTCTAATTAATATGTAAAACAAGATTTTGATTAGTAAAACTTATTCATATTGAATGAGTTCCTTGACTCTCACAAAGAAAAAATTATAACTGAATTAACGGAAATATATCAGGCGATAGTTTATCACGAAGCTGATCGTTAAATTATTCTTAGCTTATGCTACAATGAAACGACTTTTAACCCGTTTCAAACGAACTTTTGCATCTTTTATCATTGCCCTAAGAACCGTTAACCGTACTGATACAATTGTGTTAACCTTTTCACAATAGTTTGCATGCAGAACGAGTCTTTATCTATTTAATGTTCCCTATCAACAGTCAATTTTCCTATTAAATTGCTTTTTCGCTTTTCAATATCTATTATTCGTTTTCCCTTAACTAGCATACTATTATTATTCATATATTTATTCTGATTTTCAATGAATGAATTGTAAGCCAAAAACAAGGTCATTCATGTATTTTTGGACCAATTTACAAAAAATATTGCTATATTTACGTATATCTATACAATGTCATATAAATATATTTCGGTCGATTGTTTGTTATTTGATATGATGAGTATTCTAATTAATGATACATTGTTATAGAAATGAAATACTTTGTACAATATATTACACTATTGCTATTCTATGTAATGATCTTCATTTCACAGTTACTACACAAAAATTATATTGAACTGATTATAATTTTTACAACAAAAATATATACTTTGTTAATATAATTATATGGTAGCAGATAATAAAAATTTATTTGTACAACTTTGTAATTTCCTAACAATATACGGTGTTTCAGGCTATTGTATATCATCTCTAAGTGATAATAAGAAGAAAACTGGTCATATTCCCTACCGAGACTCCAAACTTACTAAACTACTTGCGGACTCTTTAGCGGGCAATGGCGTAACACTGATGGTGAATAATTGATAAGACACGTGATTTCTTGATGAAGGACATTTAATTGATTAACATTTGATTATTGTTACTTACAGATAGCCTGTATATCGCCTGCTAGGAACAATTTGAGTGAAACTATAAACACACTTCGGTATGCAGCTAGAGCTAAGAAGATACGCACTAAACCGATTGTAGTGATGGTGAGTATATTCGTTACTTATTTACCAGATTCACTTGCTTTATTATTGATTCAACTAAAGTACATAATATTATTGAATTCATATAGAAAATGTCTATTGTATTTATGTACAATATATAATAAATATATTGTTTCAAATTAACGATCAAACATTCCTCATGCAATGCAAGAATCTTGAATAAAGTTATATTACTTATATGCTGTAATTCAAATAGAAGTTGGGCATAACTTGTGAATTGTAAACATCGTGCTTTACAACGCATATTTACTTTTCAGCTGAGATATGTGCGATATTTAATCATTCATGGACGTTATGTTACATCCATACAATATGTATTTGTTATTAAAATATTTTTACTAAAACATTGTGTTATGATTTAGGATCCTCGTGAGGCCCTGATTTTGAGCCTGAAACGTGAAGTAGGCGCTTTGAAAATTGAAAACGAACAACTGAAATCTGTGTTGCATTTGGACAGAGAAACACCGTCTCCCACCAAGTCAAGCGATATATCTATAGGTAAGCGGAACTATTTTTATCATTTTATACTTTCACTAAATGTTACGTGATCACCAATTTGGCACTGAGCAATATTTAATACAGCCTCTGTGGCCCAATGGATAAGGCATCGGCCTCCTAAGCCGAGGATTGTGGGTTCGAGTCCCACCAGAGGTACATAAATGTTTTCCAAAAATTTACATGTAAAATCATCATTGTTGTTGTAATATAAACTCGTATAAACTATACAAAAGTCAATCTTAGAATCTGAATGACAGATCTTAGTATTGTTTGTTATCGATATGTTTTCTGTATAAAATTATTTCAGTTTAAAAATAATAGAATTCTACTTTTGAATTTTAACTAAGTATATACATGTAATTCGTTTAGATTCCCAGTAAGCTGTATTCATTTTACACACTTCAATTAAACTTGACGTTTATCATTTTCTTACTAATTATATTTGTAATATTTCAGAAAAGAGAATAATACCAACACCCCTAGAAGTTAATTTAGAACAACTTGTGGAACTGGAAGGACCGCAACTAGCTGAATTAATTCGTTTGTATATGCAGGAAAATGAAGCACTGCGGAAAGAAAATGCTGAACTATATACAACACGGGAAATGGTCATGCGAGATCAAGAATTGGTTTGCAGAGAAAATGAACGATTACTTAAGAAATTAGAAGATGTTAACTCGTAAGTCATATAAGATTTTATAAGAACATTCTCTAATAAGTATAGTTAGAAAAACTATTGTTCATTTTAATAGTCTTGTATTTTTCAATATTCCTGTATAAATTCAAAACTAAACTAATATTGTTGTGTTTTATTATTTGTTTTTAATTTCTTTTGCAGTGTATGTTGTCGGTCTCCAATTATTCCAGCTCGTCCAACTTTTTCAGCTGAAATGCTCAATAAATCAATGAACAGTGACCTTCAATTTCGTTCTGCGAATATTTGGACTAATCCTTTGAATTCGGCTAAGGTAAATATTATATTTTGCACTGTAATGACTGGAACTTGAAATATTTATATTGTATATGCCTTTATGGCGCACTCGATGGCGTAATTGGTTAGCGTGTTTGACTGTCAACTGAAAGGCTTGACGAAAGGTTGCTGGTTCGAATCCACCTGGGAGCGAGTGTTTTAAAAGACAAAATTTATGCAATTATGCAAGTCATTTAAAAAAATATATAGTACACTTTGGACCGAGCTTTGGATAAATCTCCGGACAAATCTGTGAGCTCGATTATGACAATCTTTCTTGAATAAATAATACAAAAAATACTTTTAATATAACTAAAAATAATGTAAATGTTCTTTAAAATCATTAATATATTTAGCAAAGTCACGGTAGAGTACCAGTAGACGAAGAACAACATATTCCAGAAGCAATTCAAAAAGAACTCGATAAAAGAAGAATTGGAGGCAGGTAAATAAAATGTCCTTTATTATTGGTTGAGATTCTATCTGATTATTCCAATGATAAGTCTTTATTACTGTTTTAATAAGTTACAACATTGCGCAACGAAATATAATGTGCATATTTATTTTCCCCTTTCTCATATGGTCTAGTGGGTAATTGGGTAGGATACCTAGCTTTCACCCAGGAAGCTCGGGTTCGATTCCCGGTATTGGAATTTCTTATTATTGTAGTGATATTAATGCTCTTTATTGATGCATAATATATTTGTCTGTTTATTTCCTAAGTAAAAACTTGTATGTATCATTTATGAGGCCAATGGATTTGTAATAGTTATGCGTAGTAAATACGCGTAAACTTCCTCCTACTAAATAATTCCGGTCGTGTTACTTGCATGTATCGATTAAGGAAATTAATTGCTCATTATTAATTGTCAAGTTCTACTGATGCGTATTGGCCCGGTAGTCACAGAAGGCACAACTCATGGGACGGTCGTCCTGAACGTTCCTCTGACCGTGCAGGATATTCAAAAGGATCAGATTCTGCAGACAGTGCCAGTTCATATACGAGACGCGCCCGTATGCAGGCATCCAGTCATACGCCTGTGGAGTAAGTGTTGTATAAGGTTTGATTCTCTTTCACAGTGAGTTTGATATTTTTCATTATACAAATTGGCACTGCTTTTCATACTTACTAATTAACTGAAAGATTGGTGGTTCAAGCCTACTCAGGGACGTTTAGTTTTGTATCACAGACCTGAGAGTTTCAGTTAGCGTGAAAATGTGCATGTATAATAATAGAAGTACATTGTCTGAATTTTCAGTTCCCTCACATAAACTATAGGATCACCCACTGAACACGGTTTGATGTTTAACATTATAATTCACAGGGGTGCCAATGCAAACTCGGCCACAGAACGCCGAAAGGCATCATCAAATCGCCGTTTTTCATATGCTAACAATATCCAGCAATCAGCAGCAGCTAATTATGTTTCAAATACGGCAACACCTGTACTGCCTGACAGATCGGAGTTTTCCGAACGTTCTAGAATGTTTAAAGAACGTTCCGGTGGCTCCACTGCCAGTAGCTCTTTTTCCCTAACTGAATCGCTGTTAAGTGGGCCCTTCTCTGAATTATCTCCAGCTGACAATAGTCTACATCAAAATTTTCAATCGGCTCTGCCTACCATATCTTCATCAACCCGGTATGTTTCCAACGGTAAACTTGGCCAGCAAATTGACGCTTCACTAGAAAGATCGAAAATGAAGCCAAAACAGGATGTTTTCGGCAGTATGGTATCACTGGACGATGATGATGATCTGGTGTTTTCTAACGACACAAGCACTTCAAGGGATCCATTTGACAAAAGTTGATCTTAAGTAATACATTGTTATTACGAATATTTTACACAGCTATGCTAAGCACTGTATACAACACAAATAAAATGTATTGTTACCAATAAAAACTTTTAGATTTTATGCTATTTTCATTACTTATTTGTGATAGATACATGAATAATTGTTTATCTTCCGTGACTAAAACACATATGTACAATAGCTTTATTTTATCGTATACCAACATTATTTACATTTAATTTAATTTGTTAAAAATAGTTTTGATAGAATATAGACTATGCAAAGAAATCACAGTGCGGCCCTGATATAATTTGATTATTTTTTAACTGAAGTGCTTAAGCATATCCACTGATAATAGTAAATGTCTAAAAAAATATATGAGAATAATAGCTCAACTAAATTTTGTAAATAATACAAAATTAATTTTGTAGATATACGTATGTGTACATATGTATGTATATGGATTAAAAATTATCGTTATCAAGTGTTACTTTTTCCGATAATTTATCTTATCACCGTATCAAATGGAAATTCTATGTAAGGATTAATATTAATTAACGTAGAATTATGTTTTAAAATATTTTGCATTTTTACTGCTCTTCTATTTTTTACACATAATTATAAATTAATTATTACAATCATTTGAAATATTCAACATACTCGCGAATAACTAATACATTAGCTTCTACAACAAGTTAATTTAAACATCACAAAATTCAGTAAGATAAATCAATAACGTAAATAAATTAGCAGACAAGTACAATCTAGTACTCGACTAGCTAACTGAAAAAAATCATATATGTCAATATCATTGACATTTTGAGTATTAAAATAGAAATAGTCATCAATGGATGGGCAAGTATATTTTTCTGAATTTTATTTAAAAGTATCAAATTAAATTATATACATCTATGTGCATACCTAATAATAGTATTAATACATATGTATATCATAAACTATTCAATTCGTCATTCACTGCTATTGATTAATATTGAGACATATTTTTTAAAACAAAGACTAGTTAATTTATTAGCTTTGTATACGTGTTTATATATTGATTTCGTATTGATTATTAATTTTAGTTTAATTGCAAGTATTTGTGACGCGAGAGGTTGATGTACGTATATTTTGGGCATGATGCATGATATAGCGCATGTCAATTTCTATTAACCCTTTCCGTGTGTATCTTATTGTTTCTACAATGTTATTAATTCACATTTCCTTTGAGTGCCTTAAATGGAAGTTCACACTGACTGTCTTGTGTTGTTTTATTGCACCATTTTGTATTAATTTGCAGTACTTTTGCTCCTGTTTTTAGATCTAAAAGAGCCTAGGTGAAGTGCAAAGTTAAAAAAGTGAAAATATTTATTTTAAAATTGTTGCTTGTCTCAAAGTGATAAGTCAGAAATTGTGGAGCAGCGTAAATCTGATTAAAAATGGTCGTAATTATCCATGTAACCTAGAAAGTATTCAATTGTGACATTTTATATATTTATTCAAATATCCCTCCATAACGAACTACGCCGAACTGTCATTCGTGGAGTCCGTACGAGTATCCGTGTAAGTATTGATTTATAGCAGAGAAAATTTTTTGCTTATTTGTTACGCGTACCAGTTTGAACCACAGCTGCTGTTCGTATGATATTGTTGTGGTAGTTAGCGAAGATATTTACTGCATTATTGTTGTTCAGTATTTACGAAAATGTTGAAATGTATTAAGGAGTAAATAGGTTACTGTTCAGGTTAACTTATTCACCATCTTTCACCACCGTTGCTTTGGTTTTGTGTTACGGATCTGGATCAGGCTGTGGACTGCGGGAGGTAAGAGGAGTGTGCGTGATGTGCGCCGGTGCACAGTCGGCATT
>JAGJTL010000024.1:883045-895534 GCA_022063505.1 Calosoma granatense
CATATATATATAATTATTAGTGTCCTTACAAGTGTGAATTTTATAAGCGAGAAATCATAGCTTCAACGTGTATTTTTGTGTCCGATGTCTAGTGCTGAAATCACAGAGCGTTCTATTGAGCCCCCTTCCAAGAAGCGGAAGCTTGAGTCTGTGTCGACTTCCTCAGAAATGGCGAACAATGGATCTACTTCGCACTCTGCTTCGCAAGAAATCGACGAGGGGCTCTACTCAAGACAACTGTACGTATTAGGCCACGATGCTATGCGCCGTATGGCATCCAGTGATGTACTCATTTCTGGCTTGGGTGGACTTGGTGTAGAAATTGCGAAAAACGTCATACTCGCCGGCGTCAAATCTGTCACACTCCATGACGAAGCTCTTTGTACCATCGCCGATCTGTCATCACAGTTTTACCTCACTGAAGCAGATGTTGGAAAGAATCGTGCCGAAGTTTGTTGTCAGCAGCTTTCAGAATTAAACACGTATGTACCAACTTGTTCTTATACCGGTGAGCTCACACAGGAATTCTTAAAGAAATTTAGAGTGGTCGTATTAACGGCTAGCACCTTGGCTGAACAGATGAGAATTAATGAAATCACCCATGTTAACAATATTGCGTTTATAACAGCAGACACAAGAGGTTTGTTTGCTCAAGTGTTCTGTGATTTCGGTGAGAAATTCACCGTTGTTGACACAAATGGCGAGCCGTGTGCATCTGCAATGGTTGCCAGTATCTCTAAAGATACAGAGGGCTTGGTTACTTGTGTGGATGATACACGACATGGTCTAGAAGATGGAGATTACGTGACATTCTCTGAAGTGCAAGGAATGACAGAATTGAATGGTTGTAAACCAATGAAAGTAAAGATACTGGGTCCATACACGTTTAGTATTGAGGATACGTCCAGTTTCAGTGAGTATGTCAGAGGTGGAATTGCAATTCAAGTTAAAATGCCCAAAGTCTTGACATTCAAATCATTAAAAGATGCTACGAAAAATCCAGAATATTTGACAACAGATTTTGCCAAGTTCGACTATCCACCCCAATTACATCTTGCATTTACTACTTTGCA
Organism: Calosoma granatense; assembly: GCA_022063505.1. NCBI lineage: Eukaryota > Metazoa > Arthropoda > Insecta > Coleoptera > Carabidae > Calosoma > Calosoma granatense. The sequence goes on from JAGJTL010000024.1 coordinate 884,119, forward strand.
CAAGTTTATTGATAAGTCTGGTAATCCACCTAGACCCTGGAACAAAGAGGACGCTGATAATTTTGTATCTTTTGCAAAATCCATTGCTGAGGCTGAAGGTAACGACCTAGAGGTGAATGTGCAATTGCTTGAAACATTTGCCAATGTCTCTTCGGGCTCCTTATGCCCTATGAATGCTACAATTGGAGGCATCGTGGCCCAGGAAGTTATGAAAGCTTCTTCTGGAAAATTCTCTCCGATTTATCAATGGTTATATTTTGATGCCATCGAGTGTTTACCGTCGACCGACAGTGAAATAAAAGAAGAGGACTGCGTTCCCAGTGGCAGTAGATATGATGGACAGACAGCTGTGTTTGGAAGAGGATTCCAAGAAAAGCTAGGTTCGTATAAATCATATTTGATATTATCATTGTAATATTTACACTTATTATATACATATACTTTGCATCATATTGAAATTCATCACATTATATTAATGTATTTGTATATTTGGTTTACCAGGAGCATTGAAATACTTCGTTGTTGGAGCTGGAGCAATTGGATGTGAATTATTGAAAAATTTTGCAATGATGGGAGTAGGTGCAACCACTGGTCAGGTCACCGTCACTGATATGGATTTGATTGAAAAGTCAAATTTGAACAGACAGTTCTTATTCAGGCATCACGATGTTCAAAAACCGAAATCTGGTACGGCCGGAAAGGTAGGCATTAAAACATTAATTAATTTTTATTATTTATATCTTGGCTAGCGGCAAACAAATTCCTACAAGAAATTCTAATCTAAACCATCTGGTTAATATGTGTTTTATCTCACATTGTATAGTAGAAAATGAAAAAATAGAATAATCGCATTGAAGTACCAAGTCTACATTAATATTTTTATGTATTTTGATTTGTTGTGTGAAATCCAACTTATATGTTTATTAAACTGACATTCAATTATTTTTATTCTATCTTTATATAGGTTATAAAACGTATGAATCCAAATATGAATGTTGTGTCACATGAAAATCGTGTTGGTCCAGATACTGAGAAAATATATGATGATCAGTTCTTTGAAAAATTAGACGGTGTTGCTAATGCATTAGACAACGTTGATGCTCGTATTTACATGGATCGTCGTTGTGTTTATTATCGTAAACCACTTTTAGAATCTGGAACTCTTGGTACAAAAGGCAATACTCAGGTATGTAGGTGAATAGTAGAAAACTACAAACTTTCCATCTATTAATTATATTACACTTATAAATTCAATCGAATAAACTTTATAAACATTCAGGTGGTTGTACCATTCTTGACTGAATCATATAGTTCATCACAAGATCCCCCAGAGAAGAGTATACCTATTTGTACGTTGAAAAATTTCCCTAACGCCATTGAACACACTCTTCAATGGGCCAGGGATAATTTTGAAGGTCTTTTTAAACAAGCAGCTGAAAATGCTGCACAGTATCTGTCTGATTCAATGTTTATTGAACGTACATTGAAGTTACCAGGCGTGCAACCAGTGGAAGTTCTTGAATCTGTCAAAGTGGCATTAGTTGATGAAAGGCCTGAAAACTTCCAAGACTGTGTTACATGGGCAAGAAATCATTTCCAGGAACAATATTCAAATCAGATACGACAGTTATTATTCAACTTCCCACCAGATCAATTAACTTCAAGCGGACAACCGTTCTGGTCAGGACCTAAACGGTGTCCAGCTCCAATTACTTTCAGTGTAGATGAACCATTGCATATAGATTATATTTTAGCGGCCGCAAATCTTAAAGCAGAAATGTATGGTATACCACAGAATAGGAATAGGAAGGAGATTATAGAGATGGTCATAAAAGTAAATGTAAGTACATGTTTCCTATACTTTTCTGTATTCTTATTTGTTCTATCATAATTCATGAGGTTTGTACGAAATTAATGTCATTATGGAAGAAGATATTAGTAATTATATATGTTGGTATTTACTAGGTACCAGAATTTATTCCTAAATCCGGTGTGAAAATTGCTGTGACCGATTCCCAAATGCAAACAAATAATGGAGGAAGTTTAGATCACGACCGAATTGATCAACTGCAGAAAGATTTGCCACAACTAACAGAAGTAAAAGAGCTCCGAATTACTCCACTGGAATTCGAGAAAGATGATGATAATAATCTACATATGGATTTCATTGTTGCTGCATCAAATCTACGTGCTGCCAATTACAAAATCCCAGCTGCTGACAGACACAAGTCAAAGTTGATCGCCGGTAAAATTATTCCGGCGATTGCTACGACAACTTCTGTTGTTGCTGGTCTCGTGTGCCTTGAGTTATATAAGTTGGCGCAAGGTTTCAATACCTTGACACCGTTCAAGAATGGTTTTGTCAACTTGGCTTTGCCGTTCTTTGGTTTCTCTGAACCAATTGCTGCACCCAAAATGGCATATTACGACAAAGAGTGGACGTTATGGGATCGTTTCGAGATCAAGGGTGAACTAACACTGAAAGAGTTTATTGATTACTTCAAGGACCAACACAAACTGGAAATCACTATGTTATCACAAGGTGTATGTATGTTGTATTCCTTTTTCATGGCCAAGGCTAAATGTCAGGAACGAATGAGTTTACCGATGTCGGAAGTAGTGAAGAAGGTGTCGAAGAAAAAACTTGAGTCGCATGTGAAAGCGCTTGTATTTGAACTGTGCTGTAATGATGATGATGGTAACGATGTTGAAGTACCCTATGTCAGATATACGCTACCATGATTATTGAAGTACTCCGCATCTCTGGCTGATAACCATTGTCCGTTCATCATCCAAAAGCAACAACAATTAGTACATATTATAATTTTTTTAGGTGTTTTTTCTATTTCATATAACTTTCATTGGAATTGTGACTTCATTTTTACGTAATATATTTATATTTACATACATGCCACGTTGGACAATGAGATGTAATTATGGGAATATTCAGTTGTGATTGGAGATTAATTTAAATGAAGTATGAATATAACAAATCAATATTTTTTGCTATAAAGAAAAAACAAACAGTTGTTATTATGAATCAAGATGAAATTTGAAACAATTTTAATTGCGTAAAGTAATTCGGTTGTACAGAACCAGTCGCAGCTCTGACAGTCTCGCAACTTGTACAGAAGTATCCTCAATTCTAAGTAATATGTTTGATTAACGGTAACTTCTTTCACAATGTACATGCATTTATATCCACGTGATCCATCATGCTCGCCGTATTGTGCTGTCCAGTAGTTGCTTATAATGTTCTATCCCAATCTCACTTCTTCAACTCAGCCCCTCACTCTGTATTTCTGTATTATGATAGTTTCATAGTGTGAATCGAGCTCTACAATGGTAATTAAAGTTTGTAATAATCAATTTATTATAGTATTTATTTTCCATCCAAACCTTCTAATAACAAGTAGTGTCCCTACAAATGTTTATAATACATTTCTGTCATTTATTATGGATATATACATATATATTTTTGGTTGCACATACAAATTAATGCTATTGGATACAAATAATTTATATTTTCGCGCTTAAAGCCCGTATGACACGTTCAACTATTTTGTACATTTTTAATGTCAATTTTTATGTTCACTTTTTTGGTACATTTTCATTGAGTATAAAGAATTGAAGGTACAAATTTCTGTATGTAACATCAATTTTGTTAAATGCGCATGCGCATTTTGAGCTATTTTGAAAATATGTTGGTATTAAATTTGAGACTTTTATGTTTCTAACCAGTGCATATTTTTTAAATAAATAAATTCATCATGAACCAGGCTTCATTGACCGTGTCATACGGACCTACCATTGTTTGAGCCGTTTTTCTTTTATCGGCCCGAAAGAGTAAAATGAACTGATACTGAATTAAACTAAACTGAACCGCACCTGATGCTTCTACACCTAAAAGAAACACCATAGTCGATTGTTTTTTAAGGAGAGGTTCGCTTGACAGTAAACTTATTTTTTTTAATGGACGAAGAAATGAATAAGGAAGATAAAATAAGTGTATGACTTTAATGCATACACACATTTTAATATAAATAGTCAAAATAATTGTACAAATAATTTTTAAAAAATTCCTTATGGAATCTGATACGGAATCATCTTTCACATACAACATATAAATACATAATTAATTAATTAACATGTCAATTATACTAACATCCACATATAATTTCAATCATATCCATAATTAAGTACTGACAAACGACTGCAAGACTGTGTAAGATAACTGAGAGGTTAATATTTGTGAAATGTTTTATTAATTTGAAATATCTGAAAATCCTTCCACAAAAAAACGCAGCAAATCAGCCGTGCAGTTGATTTCCCACCCTGAATTTTTTGGTGTTTTGGGAGGTAAAGTGGGAAGAAATCGAGTAGCAGTGATAATTTTACCCGACATATTTTTTACAAAAGGAACAAACCGATTCAGTTAAGTTCAACTGGGAGTAGCTCGGAGTAGCTTGTTCAGTTAAAAGGAAAACGGCTGTAACGTGCTGTGCCGGTTACGGATATTACATTTTCGAATCGCCATTATAGTTCAATAAATTTATTAACAATGATTAACGTAATTAGAGCAGCATTTAAATCGCAACATTTGTTATCACTACTAAATCCAGCACGAAAAATGGTTCCTGTAAATGCTGGAAGTCAAAGGCAATTCGCCCGTAACCTCTGGCACATGTGCAATTCAAGAAATGAAGATCGATTTACGCAATTGAAACTCGAAAATGCTAGCAAACTGTGCAGCTGCGGTTGCAACATTCATGGAATTCATACAAAAGGTACGCATATTTTTTGTTTCGGAAAATTGTATTTCATTGCTTGCAAATAAATTATAACAGGCGAACGTGAGCTCGTTGAATTTCTCACAGAAGAAATTTTGGCTGAACGCAAAGCACAGAAAAATAAAAACATTCCAACTGAATTGGATGGATTTAAAGTTGGTTTAAGCGGATCAGACGTTACCTTAACTAAGAAAACAGACAAGGAAACGTAAGTTATTGCGCAAAGTATTCGAATGGTTTTATCACTTGCTTTGTAATTTATTTGTTAATTGAATATTTAAATTTCAGGATCAAAATTCAGTTTACAGTAAACCATACAGTCGATGCTGAGATTGAAGGCGAAGTTAATCCTAATGCTGACAAACCAGATATTGGAGAATTAAAATCGAAACCTGCATTTAGAGTGGAATTGGTTCGTGATAAGACAACACTCAGCATTCTGTGTTCTTTTATTGGTGATCATGAACAAGAGGAAGGATACAGTAAGTCAGTTATTTTCTTTATAGTTTACATTTGCTGTCATATTATTTATGTTTGTAGATGATCTGTTCGGTATCGATGAAATCAGTGTGTTTGAAGGAGAATGGAATGAAAAAGTATACGCTGTTGCAGGAGAAGTTCTCGACACAGTAAGTTATTATTGGTAAAAAAAACATGTTCTCAACTAATTCTACTTGTTTGATTTGTAGTACCTATACGACTTGCTATTAAACTACTTGGAAGAGAAAGGAATTACCAATGAATTTGCTGAGAAACTCGTTAATTTAAGTACAGCGTACGAGCATGCTTCCTACATTAGTCTTTTAGAAGGATTATCTACATTTGCATCTGGAAAATAACAATATAAATGTGTTTAGGATTAAGTCATTGATGTGAAGTGAAATTTAATCAGCATAATTGTATATACTTATTTTTAATTCCGTTAAAGTATTAAAATTATATTGGTTAAAGTATCACTGACAATTTTGTGTTGGCATATTAGGATTAGTATTTTTTTCTTTTTTTTTAATAAACTATTTAATGAAACAAATGTAGCTTTTAAAATGCTATGTATTTCAGTAACAAAATAACATTCATAATAAAATAAAACCTGTGCATAAACGAACAACTAGTTAAATACTACAATGAACTGAAGAGAAATGCATGCTGGATGTATGTATTGTACTTGGTCAGTTAAACATCAGTTATTGCGTTATCGACATGACTATTGCATATGGCTATCCAGTTATCCGATGAATCTTGACTCAGCATTGGTGGATTGGTTTTTGAACATTTCCAACTGCATAATATCGTGGACCAGGGTCAGCTTTTTTTTGGTGGCGGCTCTCTTTCGTTTGTAGTTCCCAGTAGATCTTTTTCCACATCGGTTATTTCAATTTTTTGATGTTTCATGGCTTCCTACATACAAACAAAAATAATTATTCCATTAATATCGGTGTACAAGTTGAATATATATATATATGTGCATTACTTACTTTTACACATTCTTGATACACTTTAAACATTGGTGCACACATTTGATCGTTAGTGTCACCTCTGAGAAAATGATCTGCGAACCAGGTGTTAAAACAAGCATCATATTCTTTCTTCAAATCGTGGCAAGTTTCAGCAATGCTGTTCATTTTGAAATAAATACTAGTAAAATATTATTTCTTTAGTAGTTACTATGCAACTTTAATAATTGCAATATAATTTAGATAAAATTATCGTGTACTTATAATTAGAGCACTAGATTACAGTAACTGTTGTTTCCTTGAAGTAAATTGTGATATTTATGATTAACTCAAGGAATATAATTTAAATATTGTAACTAGCAATTCTTGTGAAATATAACCACAAATTCTTATACGCCATTTGACAACCAGAATCCATCCCTTCCCCCACCAGCAGTTACCTGGAATGTGTCCGAATTCGTGCAGTACTCAAGATATCAAGCTATTTATGAAAACGCATTGAAAATGAATTGATTATATACATTAATGAGAATTGTGTAATGAAATTTATATAATAATTAGTTAAGACATACTAAAACTCGTATAATATTAATGTGTTACCTGCAGTACGTTACAAGAAGAATTGGGTATTAGCCTGCAGGTCTTTTAAATTTGTATGGCAATGCCCACTAGGGTCGATATACAAAAGTAATGCTAATCTTTGAGATTAAATAATTTGCTACACAAGTGATTATGTGTAACTTTACAGTTTGTAACATGTTTACATAAAATTGTAATACAGTACAAGATATGTGACGTAAAGTGTGAATAATAAACACAGCTCCGATTTTATGGGATTATTTTTTGTACTTATTGAATAAACGTCTAAAAAATGGCTAAGTAAGTAGAAGTTCCCTATTTGATTTAAAATCTAGCTGTTGTCAATTTTTAATTATATGCGCATTTTATATAATGATTCTCTTTTTTCATTTATTTCTACATAAGAAACCTTATATCCCCGACTGCAAATTAATTGCCATAGCAACTATTACACGCATTCTGATTGGTTTAGTCGGACTTTGAAGCTTAAATTCAAAATTATTGCCGTTAAAATTTATTTATTATTTTATTTCAGGGAAATGATGATAATTTTTGTCTACGATATGGAATACTGTAAGAGTGAAAAAGATGATCCAGCTTCTGCAATACTCTATTTTCATCCGAGCTGGGTATCGGATCAGCAGCGTACTTCTTTATGTGGACAAATAATGGGTACTACACATTTTTTGAAATCTGCGTTTGGATGTCCTAAAATTTTGGCTTTACAAAGTGGAAAATTTTGTATAAAGGAATTTGGAAGATATATTTTGGTAAGTAATAACCACATGATTGTATTGGATGTATTAAATTTCTAAATATTTCCACAGGCCGTGGGGACAGACAGAAATATAGATGACTGGTTGTTAGAACATCGTGCTAATACTTTGACTTCATTAATTAGTTTTTTCCACAATGATCTTCAATTAGTTTCGCAACAGTCACAAAGCTACAACAATTTTACTGAGAAATTGTATAGTATGTTTGAAACATATTTACGAATTTTGCAGTACAATGGAAATATATTCGCAAACGTACCCTTGTTGCAATTACCAAAGGTAAAATAAATTCATTTATTTCTTATTAAATGTATTAAAGAATATGTATTGCAGAGTGCAAATAGTGTTTTCCTTGAAGCAATACAAATTTTGCATTATTGTCAAGAAATGAAGTCCGTACTTGGAGGAACACTATTGTATCACAATAAGTAAGGATTATTATATGGATTATAATGAAGTATCAATGATAATGTGAGTGCATATATTAATATTGCAGAGTAGTAGCAACTCAACTAAGTTCAGATCTGACTAAACGTTTAGTAATGTCTGATCCATATCGTTTAAAATCGCCCGCAGAAGTGGCTTCTACCAATTTCTCACTTCCATTAGGAGTGCAACTACTTCAAGTGTACATTAGTGACAGAGAATATAGAAATCTGCAGTCAAACGCATTGCGATTACAAAATTTAATTTACTCAAACATAACAAGGAATCAGAAAAAACTATTGCCATGCAAATCGTTAACAAAAGAGCCAGTGTTAAGTGCCATGAAACGTGATCAGTCTCTGATATTTACAACGGTTCCAGAAGAAGATGTCGACCATCAGTCTCCTACAAATACCACAGATACTGTAGTAAGAAACGTAAGACCCATTGCTGATCGGCCAAAATCTTTAAGTCTACGATCTACAACGGTTAACGACGTTAAATTAACAAACAAATCCGTTAATGAGAAACCAGAAAGTGTGGTGTGCACGCCGTTTACTGGCAAAACAAGTGTTTGTTCAACACCACTGGCTGAAAAATTACTGCATGGTACAGCGTTATTAATTTGTTGTAACACTGACATTGATTTTGAAGGAGTTGGCTCTACAGTGATCACTGAAACGGAAGATAGAAACAAGAAACTTGAAACATCAGTTGACACTTGTAAAAGGATGAACGACACCATTTCTGAGAGTATTAATTCTCTTCTTTCGACACACTCATTACTGAATTCTAACAAGATACTCGATGCTACTAATATGGATTTTAGAGAGATAGATAAAATTATTATGCCTGTTACAAACATGTTTATGCCTTGCAATACGTTAGACAAAAAACGTAGTTCTAGTATGCTAGAGGTAAACGGTAACGTAATCGACGTAAATAAACGTGTCACGTTACGATATTATGGCATTGGTTTGACGAATATGAAAAAAGCGTTGGAGGAATCAGACTTAGAGAATGATGCTGCAGCGTTAGGCAAACATTTTTATAACACTATTACCGATCCTTCATATCCAGTGTTTAGATCTGATGGCACTGTAATATCAAAACCGTTGTATGACATATGTTTGAGTAAACACTGTGAACTATTGACTTCTGAATTTACCGAGGAATTAGCGAAAGCTTTAGCGTCGAATGTAGAACATTCGGTGACAAATACTGACGACTGGAAGTCTGTTAATGATTTCGATTCAGAAATGAAAGAGCCATCGGTTAAGTCGCGAGAAATGAATGAAAGTGGCATGAAAGAAGTAGACTCGTGCGAGGGCTGTTCAACTTCGCTACCAAGCAAATCTCAAGAAACGCGACGTGCTCTTAATCTTCCACTGAAATCGTTAAGTTCGGAGCAAAGTAATGACAGCTCCTTTGCACCGTTTGTACAGAAATGCAGCTTAGATGGTGTACAACTAACACCTTTGATGTCGAAGCTGAGTCTATTGGCTGTAGAGGAAAAATCCAGCGGTTTTTGTAGCAGAGACACAACACCAAGTGAATTTCGAGATTCTGGACTTACACCTAGCGAGAAAAACTACTCTTTCTTAGGTAGGACAAATTCATTGAGAATGGAAAATGATCATCAAAATTTGGACGATGCAGAAGACGCCTTTTATACGGATGACTATCAGAAGGTAATTCTTTTTATTTGCGGACAACAAGATATGGTTCTTGGATTACTTCTGGAAGAAGAAGCAACAGAAAATGCGGATCTTATTCAGAAACTGGTTAGTTGTACTTCGTTTGCTATTTTCATAAATTTATTTGACAGATGTATAATTAATTACATTATTATATTGTACTGATACTGTTTTTGTTGGATAACAATTTAAAAATAGAATTATCGCAGCGTTACGTTAACTGTATGCCATTTTGTATGATTAACTGAATTGATATTGACAGTACCATTTCGCTTGTTGGCACTGAACATCTATTCGTTGTGTTGTTTTGATAATTGTATCGATGTTATTAAAAAACAATACTAATCTAACTTTCCAGTGTGTAAGTATTGAAATGTGATTGTATATGTATAAGAAAACCTTGGTTTTCAGTGGGAAATATGCATTGAAACATTAGGCCAACTGGAAATGCAATTGCGACAATGTTTAGATCCGTACCCGGTGACTAGTGTTGATCAAGGAGAGACTTACAGTTACTTATGTGTAGACCCACAATGGGATACAACACAACGAGGTGGACCTTGGGGAGTCCCAGAATTAGGGACATTAACCCATCTCCATCGAGATTTTTTTCATGCACGAAATATTACAGAGATCACTTTAAGGTATTCATACTTGCAGTTATTATTAAAAATACAATTTTTAGATCATCTTCATTTGTTATAAATATATGAAACGTTTTGTTGTATCATATTTGATTGTTAGTTTGTTTCATCTGAAATGTATATTTTGCAGAAGTGAAGATGGTATTATTTACGGATATCGGTGCGGTGGTAACGAAGTGTATTACCAACAGTCAGCTTCAAGTAATGCAGGTCTACCACCACCAGCTGATTCCATGGGCATAGTGCCCCTAAAAGCTAGAAGAAAACTAGAACGTGATCATGCTTTAATTCTGTTGTAAGTTAACGCGAGTGTTGTACGAATGAATAGTAACTATATTTCTGTAGTTACAAGTGAAAAGATAATATTAATTAGTAAATGTTCATTGTGCCAACAATATGTAAATGTTTTTATCATACATTTTTTTGCCAACGAGCTGAATATTTAAACTGTAAAGTAGTTTATAATTCTGGGTTATGTCATTTTTATTATTCAAAATTTTATTTACGTCATGTTGTTTACTGTCAATATGGATTATGTTGAAATACGTATTTTATCTGTGATGTTCTCATTCCAGTGTATCTGATTTTTATCTGCTATATTTATGTCATATAGTTATCAATAAAATTATTATTAATTTTCATTAACAAATTGATAAAAATATAATATCCTTGAATAATCACTTGAAATTGCGTAAATACTGATTATCTATTGTTGAAAACTATCATGGATTGTCATATCACTGTTATTGCTTTCTTGGATTTTCAGAAGTTTTGCTGATGCAATGAGTGTTTTTGAAAATTATATTCTACGGGAATATTGTGTCAGTTTTTCTAAAAATAATTTAAATACATGTGTATACAATAGAGGATAAAAATATGAAAAGAAAGTAGTATCAACACAAGAACAGTAGTATTTCACACAGTTCTATAAATATAGTGTCAAAGGATCTATTTTGTTTCTTTTACTTGACAGGAAGCTAAAATAATTTATTCACACATTATTATATCTCAAATATATAATTATTTATCTATGATAAACATTTTTATATA
>JAGJTL010000025.1:18606-31559 GCA_022063505.1 Calosoma granatense
TAGTACATACTCTGTAAATACATTAATTAACAAATTAATTCCCAATATCTAGCCTACTATTCGCGCATACAGTTAATGTTTACCCTGTTTCAAGTGTATACCAAGGATTCCCTTTGACACGAAACCTTTATTGCACAGATGACACACGTACGGTCGCTCGCCCGTGTGATACCGTTTGTGTATGGTGAGCGGTGACCGTTGTGAGAAACATTTGCCGCACGTCTCGCACGCGAATGGTTTCTCGCCGCTGTGCACGCGCATATGGTCGGTGAGGATGTCCTTCTTTGTGAACCGTTTCTCGCACACAGTACAGCCGTACGGCTTGTATCCGGTGTGGATACGTTTGTGCAACTGTAACTTGTCCGTACTGGACAGACTCTTGCCGCACACGTCACACAAGTAGCGATTGTCCCCGGTGTGGATCTTCATGTGCAATCGTAAACTGTTCTTGTGCGAATACCGTTTCTTGCAGATCTGGCACTCGTTCAACTCTGGTTCCTTGAAGTAACAGTGCGGATGCATACTCTTCTTGTGTGCGGTCAAGTAGCGGCTGTACGGGAAACATTTGCCGCACTCCTCGCATGAGAACGGCCGCTCGCCGGTGTGGTAGTTCTTGTGCTCCAGGTACCAAGTGCGCGCCGCAAACACTTTGTCACACAACTGGCAGCGGTACTCTTCGCGTGCATGTCGCTTCATGTGTCGATCGTAGGCCAGTTTGAATGTGGTGCTGAACTCGCACACACCACACTTCAACTCCGTGTTGTCGTGGTGTGAGTTCATGTGGGTGAGGAAGTTCTGTGGCTGTTTGAAACATTTGTTACAGCGTTCACAGTAGAACGGTCGGTCCGCATGGTACTCGGCGTGTTTGTCCAGCAACGGTTGTGTCGGGAACTCTTTCATGCAGACACAGCACTTGTAGAACGCCAGGGCACAGCTGTCCTCGTCCTCGTGACACTTGCTGATCGTCGCCATGTTCTCTTTGATCTTGGTGTCTTTGTGCAGTAGATAATGGTTGATGAGTGCCGTACGCCCGCGCACTATTGTACTGCACAGGGCACAAGTATATCTCTGTGATTTACGTTGTACATTAACATCACTACTACTGTTACTGCCATCACTACTACTGTTCTTTATATTCTTTTTCTTCTTCCTTTTCTTGTTGTTACTGTTAGTGTTATTGGTAGTTTTCCGTTTTTTCTTCCGTTTTGACGCTGCAGCAGTGAGGAGGCCCATTTTATTCTTCAGGTCCATCAGAGTCATCTCCTCGTCGTCCCAGTTGATGTCTATCGGTTCTACTTTTATCGTCAGTTTCTCGCCGTACACCTCTGACGATGTCTCATTGTTATTGTCCCACACGGAAAATGGAAATATACTGTCACGACGACATCTGCAATAATAAAACAACATTTCAATACATTTACTATACACAGACCAATATCATTCGTCACATAATATTTACACAGATGGATATAAAACATTGCAAACAACTACATGAATATGTTTATAATTAATTTTATTTATCAAAACACGTTAACATTTGAATGCCATTCAGTGTATAATACAACTAGTATACAGTGCATAGAGAATTATATTGAATTACAAGTTGATTTATTCATTACAAGATATATACAAGTATGTAGGTGTCTTGTATCTCTCTCAATCATGTAATGGTTGTTTTAAATGGAAGCGTAATGCCTTCTTGGTGACAAATGTGCGTTCCGTAGGACACAAATGACAGCGGAACGGTCGTTCGCCCGTGTGCATACGCCGGTGCATACGTAACGCTGTCATACCGGCGTAACTCTTGTCGCAGAACTCGCACGAATACGGTTTCTCGCCCGTATGCGAGCGTAGGTGTGTGGTCATCATGCCCTTTGTTGCGAAACGTTTGTCACACTGTGGACACGCGTACGGCTTGATGCCCGTATGGATACGTAGATGAATCTTGAAGATGTCGGATTTTTTGAACTTTTTACCGCAAAACTCGCACAGGTACGGGAACACGTTCATATGGCTCTGCATGTGCGTCTTCAGGTTCCATTTGGTGCTGAACTTTTTCAGACACACTGCGCACTCCATCAGTCGCTGCTGTTTGAGGAAGAGTTTCTGTTCGCTGTGCTTAAAGTTGTGATGAGCGATGAACGAGGAGATGTACGTGAACACTTTGCCGCATATCTCGCACAGGTAGTACTTGCTGTACGGGTCTTTGGCGGTGGTGTTCTTGCATAGCTTCGCACACCGTTTATTCCGGAAGCGTTTGCCACAGATGTCACACTCGTACACGCACTGGTGTGTCTCTTTACTGTCCGACGCGATGCGTATCGTATAACACTTGTGATCCTTCACCATCATTAGTTCGTGTGCTGGTGTATTGAAGTTTACAATATCTGTTGTACGGTCTGTTAGAATGTTGTCGTCTGTTTGTATTGTAGGTTCATCTGTCAGATCTATTTCATCCTCGTCCTCCTCCTCTAATATTTCTTCTTCCATTTTCTCCTGCGCTGTCGCCTCCTCCGCTACCATTATAATATCCTCCGTGTCCATTACAACTGTTGTACTCACTAGATTCTCATCTAATGTCTCTACCAGCAGTGTATGTGTATCGTCGTCCCCTTCTAGTTGTTCTACCTCCTGCTCCTCCTCCTCCTCGTCGTCTTCCTCTGTTGATTTAAAGGCATAATCGTGTTCCATGTGTATTTCGCCGGATTCTAGTAACTGTGCACCAACACCATTCACTACGTGTTTATGGTGATGTGTTTGTCTGCAATAAAGAAAAACCATGGTTTATATAGCTAATAGCTAGTAACAGACATATAATTATACATACATACATGTGTCAACAACTGTGTGTAGAACATATGAATATCGTATTAAACAATAAACAAAATGACATCTACACACACAGAGAGAGAGAGAGAGAGAGCGATGTTGTAGAGAAATACAAGTTATCAATAAATACACATTCTTTAGCGTATATTATTATCATATATGTTGTTATTTATTTTATTCTATATGTACATGTATGTTGACAATTAATGTTTATACAATTCCAGTACGTGTATATATATATATATGTATGTATGTATTTATTTAGTAGTAATTATAGATGACACACTACTACTCATCATTATATTCTGTCGATTACAACTCTTTAAATGGATACTCAACACTCCTTTCGCTACGAAGCCCTTATTGCACAGATGACACACGTACGGACGTACGCCTGTGTGGTAGCGTGTGTGTATGACGAGTGTCGACCGTTGTGAGAAACATTTGCCGCACACATCGCATACGTACGGCTTCTCGCCGCTGTGCACACGCTCGTGTAATGTTAGATTGCACTTTTTGCTGAAACCCTTGCCGCACACCGCGCAACAGAACGGTTTGTAGCCGGTATGGATGCGTCGGTGCAACTTTAGATGATCGTTGCTTGACAGTCGCTTCCCGCAGATGTCGCACAGCACGGTGTTCTCGCCCGTGTGACTGCGCACATGTAACAGCAAGCTCTTCTTGTGTGCGAATCGTTTGTGACAGAACTGACACTCGTTAACGACAGGCACATCTGTGTAACACTCGGGATGCATACTGCGTTTGTGTGCCATCAAGTACCGGGTGTACGCGAACTGTTTACCGCAGTGGTCGCACGTGAATGGTTTGGCGCCCGTGTGAAAGTTCTTGTGCTCCTCGAACCAGGTGTGCACGAAGAATCCTTTGCCGCACAACTCACACCGATACTTGTACTCGGCCTCATGTCGCTTGATGTGCGTGCGCAACGCTGAGTTATACGTTGTAGTGTACTCGCACGCGTGACACTTGAGTTTGTCATCGTTCGAGTGGAAACGCATGTGTACCGCGTAGTCGTACGGTCGTTTGAAACTCTTCTCACAGTACTCACAACTGAAGCGGCTGTCGTTGTGCGTTTCCATGTGTTTCTCGAACCGTTTCTCTGAGGTAAACTCCTTCAGACATACGTCACACTGGTACAGTTCGTTCTCGGCTAATTGTTCTCCATTGTTATGTTCCACCTTGTCGTCTTTGTGAGCGGAGTAATGTTCTATCAGATCATTCTTACCGCTAAGGTGCTTGTTACAGATTAGACATGTCCATTTGCTCTTCATTTTCGGTTTTCTATCCGCGTTTTCTTGCACTTTATCTTGTTTTACATTCAAGTTATCATATACGAATGGATTCTTGTAGCCATCGTATTTAGTTTTTCTACTACTGCAATTGTTACCTGTAGTTGTACTACTACTACTACTAGCAAGTGTATTATTTAGTTTAGATGTTCTATGTCTGGTTGTACGGCGGCTTGTTGTTGTTGTTAACTGTTCCATGTTATTCTCATCACTATCCTCCTCGTTGTACACGTTCCTCCTGCTGCGTTTCCTGGTGCCGGTGCGCCAGTCTGTGGCGACGGGCAGTTCAACTATCGTTACTATTGGCTCCATGCCTATAGGATCTTTAACATTTATCCTGAGCTCGTCAAACTGCAAGCTTCTGCAATGCAAAGAAAAAACACATTGTTACAGGAGTATATTTAGCTCTCACATATACGACTGTATGTTTATATAATCACAAAATACATGTTGTATTATTTATATAGAGAATGGTTATATTCAAATATATTATACATACATATATATGTGTGTGTGTGTACAAAACAAATATAAGCCTTATTACTAACAGTAATAACAAATAATTCAATGCAATTGTTTATGATGTATGTATGTTTATTAGGCTGCATGATTCTTCATATGTGTATTGAGTAATGAACGGGATACAAAGCGTTTGTGACACCAGTTGCACGGATACGAAAAGTCGCCCGCATGATACTTCTTGTGTTCGGCCAGGGTCGAGTTCTTTTTGAACGATTTACCGCATTCGTCGCACACGAATCGTTTCTCGTGGTCGTGCGTTTTGATGTGTGCTCGCAGTGAGCTCTGCATTTTGAACGCTTTCGAACAGATCTGGCAGAGGAACGGTTTGGTGTCCCGGTGCGTCATGATGTGAGCACGTAGACCGCCCTCGTTTAGGAAACTTTTGCCACACACGTCGCACAGAAACGTACTCACATGCAGATGGTTCAAGTTGATGTGTTGGAGGACGAGTTGTTTGGATGCGGTACGATGTGTGCATATCTTACACTGATACCCATCACCCATCGCGTCATAGTACTCCGTGTGGTTCATCTCTGCGTGTATCTGCATAGTGATTCGATTGGCAAACACTTTGCCACACTTGTCACACGGATACTTGGGTTTCTCCTTGTGCGTTTGCATGTGTGCCGTGCAGCGGGACTTGTTCGGGAACTCCTTGCCGCACAGTGAACACGTGATCACAACAATACGACACGGTGTCGTGTTCTTCATGTGCGAATTCAACAATTCGAACGAACCGAACTTTTCATTACACATGACACACATGTAATTGGTGCTTTTGATCTTTATGTATTCACGTTTTGAACGTTTCTGCTGCTGTTGTTTGGATGTTGGAGCGACAACGGTGTTTGTTGATTGACGTTTTCTCTTCAATGCTTGTGGTAGATATTCCAAGTCGGAGAAATCCTCGTCTAATGTTTCTATTTCGTATTCACTCTCGCTACAATCATCACTGTCCAGGTAAGTGTCTGTATCTATTCTATCTTCTTCTACACTCACTGCACGCACAACAGGTGTTGGTGCTGCTGTTGCTGTGTCTGTTACTTTCTTAACAATCACTCCACACTTTGTCAGATTCTCTACAATATCCGATGGATCCTTGTTCTGCTCGTCCTGTTCGTCTGCCTGTCGAGTGTTGTCTGTTTTCTTGATTTTGATGAACGGTAACTGGTTCAATTTGAACATTAGCTCTTGGTACGCGGACGTGTATTGTTTAACTGTTGACTGTGTTGTTGCTGTTGCGTTTGTTTGCTTTTTACTTTTAGCCGCATCCTGATTTGCTTTGATTCGTATTCCTTTAGGCAGCTTAATGTGCGATCTGAAAAGAAATAATTTAACTTAATTGATAATATTAGTTTGTTTTACTGTTTACTGTAGTACATATGTACGTGTATCTAGCTGTAATGTATAGTGGGAAAACATGTAGGTAAAAATATAAACATTTCTCAGGTATGTGTTTGTATATAAGAATATATTCAGTCAGTTACAGTTCAGTCATATTACAAATACATATAACCATATGTGGAGACTCTATAAGATACACCACAATCTGGATATTTATCTGGAAGTTTTAATTGTGTATGAGATATTTAAGAGAAAGAGAATAGAGACAAATCATATACATATATGATAGGTTTTACAATAATTACCATCATGATTCTTCAGTAATGATACTTGCAGGGGACTACAATATTTTATGTTTAACCTTCTTGTGTTGATTCAAACAAGTTTTACTGATAAACTTATCCGTACATATGTCACACTGGAAGGGCCGTTCGCCCGTATGTTTGCGCATATGCAACACGAGTGTACTGCGTTGTGTGAACGTCTTCTCGCACTCGGTGCACGTGTACGGCCGTTCGCCGGTGTGTGTACGGGCGTGTACAATTAATGTGTTCTTTTTGGCGAATGTTTTACCACACTGTTTACACTCTAACGGCCGTTCCCCTCTGTGCAGGTACATGTGATCCCGCAGGCTGCCTTTAGACTTGACCGTTTTACCGCACACATGGCATACGTTCCTGTGCAGAGCGAGATGGACTGCGCATAGATGCACGTGTAGACTCTGTTTGCACGCGTATACACGGCCACAGAACTCGCACTGTCGTCTTATATCCTCTCCAACTCCTACTGCAGGTGGTGTATTGTCGTTATGTATAGTTACATGATCCGCTAGCTGTTCTGTACTTGTAAATGTTTCGCTACACTCGTAACAGGTAAAGTTGTTGCTGTGTTCCCGTACTCTGTGATACGCCAGGCCATAGCGTGTATGATATGTGGCCGTGCACGTGTCGCACGCGTGGTCTCTCGCTGGTGGATATCGCTGTAAATGTTCGTCGTACAGTGGTTTCCATTTGTACTCGCGCTTACACACCGCACACTGATGGTGTATCTGTGTGCTGGCGCTGTGTGATTTCAGGTGCATAGCGAGTACTTGATTATTCCTGAATGTCCGTGCACAAACTGTGCACACATACTGCCGTCTCACGGTGGTGAGATGTGTAACACAATGTGCTAGGAATTTGTCCCGCTGGCTGAACACACGCTCGCACTGTTTACACCGGAACTGTTTCCGCCAGCGGTTGTTCCGGTCTAAGATCTCCGTGTAATTGTCCGCCTCGTGTAACAGTCTTATGTACGCTTGCATTGTGTCTTCTTCACATCTGTAATAGAAAATGATGATAATAGTGCCGCCACATATGTCTGTATGAATGAATAAAATTACTATTACATTATAAACATACATGTTATAAATTGTAATATGAAATAATGAACAAAACACCACTTATTGTATCTACCGGTGTGACACTGCAGGACCAACACACATTAGCCGCTCTTGACTGTCGTAGTTATTTAACTATCCAATTACACATATTAACATTGCTTCACTTATAACGTAACAAAGATTAACAACATATAATTCATTATTCAACTTCTGTCACGCTACATACATATATACACCTTAGATAAATGTTTGCAACAACTGATGTGTCTTCATGTGCCCATTAAGATGTGTTCGACTAACGAAACTTTTACCACACGTGCTACACGTATACGGCCGCTCGCCCGTATGGTAGCGCACGTGAATCGTGAGCGACGAGCGTTGTGTGAACGCTTTGCCGCACTCCGTACACGCGTACGGTCTAGCACCGCTGTGCACACGCATATGTACACGCATGTACGCTTGTGAGGCGAACGTTTTATCGCACACCGTACACTGTAACGGTTTGTGGCCGGTGTGTGTGCGTACGTGTACCTCTAGGGTACGTTTGTCGCTAACCACTTTGCCACAGATCTGGCAAGAGTGTTGCTGTTGTTCGCTGGCCTGGTGTATCTTCAGATGGTTGCGAAGATTCCGCGCGTTGAGGAATGTTTTACCACACACCTCGCATATCTCTGTGCGCTTGCGTGCTTCGTGCGTGCGCAGATGGTCACGCAGCGCGGACCGTGTGCTCAATGCCTGCCCGCACACTTCACACATGTGCGTGTGTTGCTTGTGCACAACGGCTACGTGGTTCCTGTGCTCTGCGCGGGTGTAGAACCCGCGGTTACACTGTGCACACACTGTCACATACTCGCGACGGTGTCTCTTCTTGTGCACCGTGAGATGAGACTTCTGACTAAACTTTTTCCCACAAATCTCACACTGGAACATTGGCGCCTCGTGCGTTCTCTGATGTGCTTGAAGTTTATGCGGTTTTGTGAAGATTTTATCACAGATATTACACTGTAAAGTATTATAGAGTTTACTAGTCTGTGTTGGAATGTTTATTGATTGTGCTAGAGTAGCTGTAGCTGGTAATATTGTAACATTATTCTGTTCCCCGCTTTGCTGTTGTTGTTGTATGACATTATAACACTCTGTATCATCTGCTGTCGTTGCTGTTGCTGTTGTTACTACAGCTAACTGTTCACTGATTATATGATCTAGTTCGTATTTGTTGTTGCTGTTGTGTTGTTCGTCCAGTAGTAGTTTGTCAAAGTGCTCGCTGGCTGTTATGTTCTGTAGCAGCTCACTGCAGTCACCCTCCGCTGAGAGCAGATGCATCAGCTCCTGTTCTATTGTGATTTTTGGCTCCGGCAGATTCTCTAACAACTTGTCACTGTCTAGTGATTTCGTGTAGAACAGCCTGTTGGAAAAGAAACATTCAGCATACACTCACACACATAACAATAACACAAATACATAATACAAAATACACTTGGTTACTTTCAGTTTCAATACATATATTTTCTTGTTTCAATGAATATAAAACTTATACACTTGTGTATATACAAACTTATGTGTAAATATAAGGCAGTGTATTAATATGTTACTGGTCTATATTCTCCCGTATACCCGTGCGTCTGAAGATGATATTTCATCAATGTTCGTGTAACGAAACGTTTGTTACATATCTCACACTCGTATGGCCGTTCGCCCGTATGATATCGCGTGTGTACTACCAGTGTACTACGTTGTGAGAAATGTTTATCACACTGTGTACACGTATACGGTTTGTGATTGGTGTGTGTACGTTCGTGTGTATTGAGGCCGCCAGGACTGCTGAACGCTTTGCCACACGTTTGACACACGTACGGTCGTTCGCCCGTGTGTAGACGTTTGTGATTGTCCAGGCTTGTTTGGCTCGTCACAGACTTGCCGCATACGTCACATATGTATATGTGCCGCGGCTGGTTCTCATGTACCGTGCATATATGTTTCCTTAGGCTCTTCTCCACCGCGTACACCTTGTCACACTGCGCGCATGGGTACTGTTGTCTCGTGTAGCCCGGCTCGTGTACCTTCCGGTGTTCATTATAGTTGTACGAGTACTTGAACAGCTTATTACACTGGGTGCACGTGTACCGTACACCGCGGTGTTCTACATCGTAATGTGTTCGGCAGTCGGCGTTATTATAGAAGCCCTTGCCACACTCCTCACACCGACACGTGTAATCCTTGCTGTGCCGGCGCTTGTGTAACGTCAGTGTATCGCTATTGGCGAACTGTTTATTACACAAGTCACACTGAAATGCATGTGTAGTATCACCAGCACCAGTATTACTGGTTGACGTATGACGTAGTTCGTGTATTTTCACTTGAAATGGAAACCGAAATTTCTTCTCGCACACCGAACACGGATACACTTTCTTCTTGTGACTGCGGTTGTGTTTTGTAAACTTTTTCCTATCGTGAAATTCCCGGGAACACACGAAGCATATGTATGTATTGTTTACATTCACTGCCGGTGTATTCTCATATTTTCTCTTATGGTTGCTGGTGGTGTTCCTGTGATCCTGGTTAATATTTATTGTGGTCAGGTTGGCCGGCCTGCAAGTAAACACTGGTTTAGTGTTGTTGACCTCTTCCATCAACCACTCTTCATATCAATTCTAGATCAGTAATATCATTCAATCAACGTTCTATGTATGTATGTAAATAAAACATTTATTATGAAACAACACATTATTATGTCAAGTAATCATGTTGTTTATTACTTGACGTCAGATAATGGTATCCCGTGTACTTTACTATGTACACGTAACGCATACCGCGACACGCATCGTTGCAAATATCACACACGTACTGCTTGTTGCGGCACACGTGCCGACGTAATCCTGAACGACTAGTGCACGAGCGCCCGCACAACGTACACACATACTCCAATTTCCTGCAAAGTAAAACAGACACGCACAATCTCTAACAACAATCGTATGAAAACAAATATGATACATACATACAATAAACAAACACTGTATATTATATTATTCATTGTATTTATTGTCTGTCTGTCTGGCTAGCTACATATCTGCTAATGATGTTCCATGTACTTTCGTGTGCATTTTCATAAGATTCCTTGATGCAAATTCCTTGTGACATATAGCGCATGCGTACGGCCGTTCGCCCGTGTGATAGCGCATGTGTATGACGAGTGTTGAACGTTGTGTGAAACGTTTCTCGCACTCGGTACACGCGTACGGTCGTTCTCCCGTATGTATGAGCGTATGCGTCCTCAACTGTCCCTTACTCTTGAAGCCCTTACCACACGTACTACACTGGAAGGGACGTTCGCCCGTGTGCAGGAACTTGTGATTACGTAAACTGACGCTGGAGGTCAGCACTTTGCCGCACAGGTCACACACATATTCTGCCCGGCCCCTCTTGTGTCGACGTACATGTCTACTGTACAGGTCACGACTCGTATACACCTTACCACACGTGTCACACGTATACTCCGCGGGTATATACGTTGGATCATGTTTCTGCTGCATATGTACACTGAGCAGACGTGAATCTTTAAACGGTTTATCGCAAGGGAAACATATATACCGTTCACCCTCGTGCTGGACGCGTGTGTGTCGTGTGAGTTGCGAACGTGCAAAGAATCCCTTGCCGCACTGGTCACAGAATACTTTAAAGTCACGCCGGTGGCGGCGCTGGTGTTCGCGCAGGGACGCCGGCTGATGGTACTGTTTATCGCACAGGGTACACTTGTAGTAGAGCGTCGCGGTGGCGTGTACACGACGCTGGTGACTGTTCAAATCGTAGCGAGTCTTGAAATGTTTCTCACACTGCGGACACGCGACAGATTTTGTCATGTGTTTACGTTTGTGTGTACGCAGTTGTGTCCACTTGTGGAATGAGTCGTTACACACTTCACACACGTACGGCTGCTTATCATCCAATGGCGGTGGATTGATGGTGTCCTTTTCAACTTTGACCGTCACAAAATTGAATGGCCACACAGCAGCAACTCTATTCTTCATGGTGGTGTTGGTGATGGCAGGCTTCCTGTAACGAGGATGCTTGTTAACACAAGTCTTATTATTTCACTGCACTTTGTTTTATTCTTGTCCTTTGTTCCATTTGCTAGAGGAAGAATATATTTCAATCACAATGAAACACAAACTTATTTATAAACTTTCATTAAAATCTCTATCTATCTATATATTTATTTATAAACTTGTATAAGTAAATTATAATTATTGTACATACTCGTATATAGCGGAGAGAATACACTAATGTGATGATTGTGTATTGTAGTATGTAAATATATAGAAAATACACTAATGTACATACATATATTGCACTACAAGTCCACTAGACGCATACCATGTGTCCTGGTGTGACTGTTCATCAATGATTTGGTTACAAAATCTCTATCACAT
This sequence comes from Calosoma granatense, assembly GCA_022063505.1. Lineage (NCBI taxonomy): Eukaryota > Metazoa > Arthropoda > Insecta > Coleoptera > Carabidae > Calosoma > Calosoma granatense. The sequence goes on from JAGJTL010000025.1 coordinate 30,417, forward strand.
ATCGTACACTTGTACGGCCGTTCGCCCGTATGGTAGCGCATGTGTATATTAAGCGAACCGCGCTGTGTGAATGTCTTATCACACCGCTGGCACGTATACGGTCGCTCGTTGTTGTGTGTACGTGTGTGTACCTTCAACAATTCCCTCTTGTTAAACGTCTTACCGCATGTGTTACACACGTACGGTCGTTCACCGGTGTGTGTGCGTATGTGTGCGGTCAGTGTCGAGCGTGATGTTACACATTTACCACAAATGTCACATACAAACATTGTCCTTCTGTCTTTCTTATTAACTACTGCGGATGATGGTTGTTGTTGCTGTTGTGCTATAGCAATATTGTGTGATTTCACATGACGATTATAATAACTCAACGTCATAAACACCTTGTCACACTGCGTACATTTATACCTGAACCCCCTGTGATGCACGGCGTAATGTTCTCTGCACTCGTTCTTATTATAAAACCCTTTACCACACTCTGTACACTTGAGTTTAAAGTCTGCCGCGTGGCGGCGTGCGTGCAACTCCAATCCGTACTTGGTTTTAAATCGTTTCTCACAACACGCACACGCGTACATCGCGTCATTCGTGTGTCTCCGTTCATGCGCGCGTACTTGGAATGCGAATTTAAACTTCTTGTTGCAGATGCTGCATGGCAGGCGGCGTTCTGCGTGGTTGCGCATGTGTTTGGTGAGTTGAGTGCGCGTGTGGAAGTGTTTATTGCACACATGACAACACATTGGTCCTTGTGTCTGCTGTTGCTTGTTCCTGTAATACATTCATTACAGACTCAGTACGTAGCGATATACACACATACATCTATCTATATACTTATATTATATATTCTACAGATCACACATAGATGTACCGTGTGATTTCAAGTGAGTCTTCATCAATGCATGCGACACGTATCGTTTATCACATAAGGTACACGCGTACGGTCGTTCGCCCGTATGATATCGCTTGTGTATGGTGAGTGATGATGGTTGGCTGAAACATTTATCGCACTCTGTACACTTGTACGGCCGTTCCTTGGTGTGCGTGCGCATATGTATACGGAGACTGTTGTTGGAGGTGAATGTCTGTGCACACTCTGTACACGTGTACGGTTTGATACCTGCGTGTGTACGTATATGCATCTTT
>JAGJTL010000025.1:31868-42596 GCA_022063505.1 Calosoma granatense
GGGTGAGACTGTTCTGTGATTTGTACCATTTACCACAACTGTCACACTGGTACCGCAGCTCGCTGCTGTGTGACCGCTTGTGCACTTCCATCTGGAACGGGAAACGAAACAGCTTGCCGCAGATGTCACAGGGGATAATGCGTGGTGCATGGTTACGTCTGTGCCGTACACATTTCTTACGATCAGTAAACTGTCGCCCACACACGCTGCAAGACAGTTCGTCACTATCTGAATCATCGTTTTCTTCTTCTAGAGCTAGTGGATCTTCTTTCACAGTCCATGAGAGTCTGGAATAATAGTTAATAACTAACTACATTTATAGTCAATCATAGTACATGACTACACGTACAATCATCATTATTAATAAACGCAACATCACGCTATATCCAACATAAAAGTATGTTTATTTACACACACAGCAGCTAATGCGACTTGGTATGATTCTTCAGCAACGTTTTGGTAACGAATTGTTTACTACATATGCTACACGTATACGGCCGTTCGCCCGTATGATACCGTCTGTGTATAATCAGTGTACTCTGTTGCGTAAAACTTTTGTCGCACTCCACACACGTATACGGCCGTTCGTGTGTGTGTATACGTGCGTGCACTCGCAGCAGTGCTCGCGTACCGAACCACTTGTTGCACGTGTGACACACGTACGGTTTATCGCCGGTGTGTGTGCGTGTATGATTACGTAGACTCACTGCGGATGTGAGTGATTTGCCGCATACGTCACACACGTATACGGTGCGGTCGTGTCGGCGCACGTGCACACGCCACGCATTTCTGTTCGTGTACACTTTATTACATTTCGGACAAGAGAGTACTATTGGCTGCTGTTGGTGAGTCTTGAGATGTTCCCGCTGATTCGACGGGCGGGAGAATGTTTTATTGCACTGCGGACACGGCACGCGTACGCCCTGGTGGCACACGGCTTGGTGCGTTCGGTAGCTGGTATGCGAGTAGAATCCACGATTGCACAGCGTGCACACGGTGGTGTATGTTTGAGTGTGCCTGCGTCTGTGTATGCCGAGGTTCGAGCTGGTCTTAAACCTCTTCTCGCACTGATCACAAGCGTACTTGCGCTCCGTGCCGTGGTACTCCATGTGCTGGCGCAGATCTGAGCACGAGGAGAACTGTTTCGTGCACGTATCACACGCGTACAGCTTACGAGCGTGTCGGGCACGGTGTCGTAGTAGATTTGCACGTTTTGTAAACACTTTTGTACATATAGAGCACTTATGAAGCAGTGCTGCTATTGCTGTTGGTGGATCCTTACAGCTTGCAGTTGTCAGTCTGGAAAGATGAGCAGTGTTACCAACCAACAGTCTTCTTTCAGTAGTATATACAACTTTAGTCATCTTCATGTTCCATTTCAAGACACTGATGTGTACAACACACACATATGTTGCTAATATTATAGAATTAACAATAACCAATCACATCGTAATAATGCATATTCTTGTATAACTTATGTAATACATATTTTTTCTTTGAATGTAGAAGATGTTGAATATGATTCATATGTTGTGTGTTATATAACAGATGTGTATGATGTAAATGGAATATAAATATATATGTATGGTACCTACCTGACGGTTGAGGTTAAACGTCAAGGTGAATACCAACAAAATACACAGCACATTTACAACAATAGGTGTGAATAAAACAGACGTCCGAGTTCACTATATGTGCGCGGTAAATAAAATAGAATAAGAGTGTCGCACAACACAATATAAACTTGCACATATGTACAAGTGATTATTAAAAATATACAGTTCTATTAACAGCAATTCTAATATACACTGTATACAGACAGATACCTACACATATATGTTTGTCTGTCTGTATATCGATATATTATATACCAATTAACATTGAAATCCTGTGTACACAGCCGCTAGTAAATTCTTCTAATTTTATCCACACGCAATTCACTTGGCATTATTTTAAAATACCAGTCAATCAACTAATATGTACGTTGCATTATCTCTTGGTTGGTTTTATAATTTTAAACGAATATATTTTGCTGTCGTCGTACTTCAATATCAATCATATCACGAGCAATAAACACAGACACATATGTTTCAGTTATATACATATTATGTTGTGATAAATAAACCTTCACAATGCACACATATACCAACTACATACATGTACATGTGCGTTGCATAAAAAATAATAATACAACAATTTAATAATACATACTTGTGTAATGTAATATCACGTGTGTGTGTGCGCATGTTACGGTAAATTCAGATTGTAGATTTTTATATTTGAATAAGACATATGGCGAAGTTTGTTTGGTATCATGTGATTCCAAGTGGTGGTTGCATATAGTTCAGATCACTAAACAACATCAGCGGTTTCACAGTGTAACCTTCCTTCTTGTTCTTCTGGCACGGCTCGCACAGACTCAACTACAGCCTCACGGCTTCCGTTGTGATGTTCTTGTATGTCTTTTGTAATTCTCGTACTGTGCGTGTTCCGCCGCCGTGGCCTATGACGAGGTTCAACAGTTCATCTGTACATACATAATATCTTACAGCTGTCGCTGCTGTAGTTGTTGCTGCTGTAGTTGCTCCAGTTGTAGTTGTTGCAGCTGCTATAGTTGCTGTAGTAGTTGTTGTTGTTGTTCCGAGTGGATATACAAGTCTCTCCATATTGTTGCTACTTTCTACTTTGATAATATATCGTACCGTTTCATACGGTGATAGTCACTCGATGTTTTGGTACGCGTGTTGGTTTTTATCTCTTTCATATAATTCATTATCTTCGCGTACTTATCTTAGCTCAGAAACACTGCATTCCTGGCTTTTCATGCGACAACCTTTTTATTAATTTTGTAATAATATTTACCGTAACACACACACACACACATACACACTGATATTTTATAAATATTACTGCTTATTGCAAATAGTGACATATACAACATGCCACGCTGTTTATCTGGATGGTTGGACTGTATATTATATGTATATAGATGTACTCACCCTGGCTCTGTGGCGCTGCTGTTGTTGCTGGAGGTGGTGTTGCTCTTGGTGCCGATACCCGACGGGCCGGGTAACTCGTCACACGCCGACGTAGATGGCACCCCGACGAATGTTGTAGGTTCCAGAGATTCCGAGTTGTCTAGGTAATCTTCATCGGATTCGGCTTCCTCCTGCAAGTGCACAAATATCACTATCATAAGCGGAGCCAGCATATCTTAACTGCTGTCAGCTTCTGAGAAGATTACGTTGTATAATATCTCTTTTTAGAAGGTTAAATTGTATAATATACATACCTTGGCTATCCGGGTGCCTCTGGTACCGCTGTCCAGGTCCTCCACGTCCGACAGTCGATCGTCCCCGCTGTCATCTACACTAGCTCCCCGGTTCCTCCTCGTCTTCGTCGTGGTTTGTCGTTTCTTTTTCGTTGAACCTGGAGGTCGGCCTCGTGGTCTCTTCTGAGCACGTGGCTGTGTGTATATTATATTACATTACTTACATACACTATACTGGGTGTCCGTAAAAAATCCGAACATAGCAATTTACGGGTTAAATTCACATGCCTTTTTCTTTATGTACAAAAGCATTTTAGAAATAATTACAACGTCATATTACGTATTTTTTAATTCTAAACAACTTTTTCAAATAAATTTTTCACGCTAAAATGCACCGGGGAAAAAATTATTTGCATATTAAAAAATTAAAACGTAAATTGCTATGTTCGGTTTTTTTTTACGGACAGCCTGTATATGTATGTATGTTTACCTGTTCATTTGTAGTATTCTTATTACTACTAGTTGTTGTTGTTGTTGTTGTATTATTGTAATTGGCAGTCGCTGTGTTCAACTGTTGTTGCTGTTGGTATGTGAGTTCGTACTCCTCCGCATACAGCTCCGTGTGTCCGTCAACTAACTTTGTATCCACCATATCGGGCCGTTCCTCCTTCAGCAATATTGTCTCCGTATGTATGGAATGTGGGTGTGCATGGGACTGGGGTAACATCAGTGTATCCTCCCCATTGCCGCCCCCATCCTTGATATTTACATCGCCAGCCGCCCTGCCACACCATTCCAACAGCTGTTTCTCCGCACTGACGGTCGTGTTCCAGAACTGATACAACAGATCCACTTTGTACACACACGAGTCGCATATTTTCTTCGGTAATTTGTCCTCTTGTGATACCTGAAAACATTATTATACATCACGACAGTACGCCATGGCTGTCAATCAACCATTTACTCAACATCTAACCTCGAAGTTATTACAATAAACTCAACATGAATGTGCAATAATAACACACATCTGTACAAGAAATTGTGTTATTTACAAGAGTTACAAACAATAACATAAAATGGCGGGCTGACGCTATCATTTACCTTGACAGGCAAACAAGCTGATATTTTCAAGAACAACTGTTGTACATCGCTCGTCTCACCGAAAATAGACACATTCACTTTGTCCTTCACTAAACACAGTCTACATAGATGCATATAGTCAAGCACTGCTGACATTTTGTACTTGGAATAAACTAAACACTTTCACACACTTGCAACATACAACGTACGTCCACCATTTTCGTTACGCGCATTTCAACAACAGCGCAGCAGCACTGATCAATGCAGGCCAACAGACCAGTTAAGAACATGTGACCAGATGTCACGTCATCGCAAACTATCGAATGGCGCGCATTGCGTTTTTCCATAAGCGACAATGTTAATATTTCTGTAAAAATATATTTATTACGATGCCTTGTGTAACAGAATTATTTTTTTCTGATATAATTGAACCTTCGGACAGGTACGTATGGGAGTAAAATTAATAAATTCGGCCTGTGGAAGGTGTAACGATTTTTTAAATGTATCAATGTTTTAGGTACGGATTCGTTTGACATTTGTCAATTGTGTGGTTATAGTAAACTGATTGATAATAATTGTAAACAGCAGTACTAAACATGTAATACAAGCGGTGAAAATGCTAAAGAAAGAACATGGTAGTCGGATGTCATGCTTGCTATGTTAACATGTTATATAAAAACATTTGAATTATTTACTTATCAAATTACATTTATTGAAAAAATATTAATATTTGGTTACACTACGGGACTATATTTTACAAAATTGAAATGTATAAACACATATTACAAGTTTATGGATATGTAATTTACAATAAAAATTTTTATAAATTCAGTACAGAGCCCCTCTTCATAATATTCTCAATTTTATTTCTAACTCTTAATCTAGGCTGAACGGGCATTTGTTTTAAATGAGCAATAACACTTTTTACAAATAATGAAAATGCGTCATCCATATTATCAGTTTCTTGTACATTTCTTTCCTTCGGAACTGCATTCGCATTCAAGTTATTATTGTTTGCTGTGATGTTTTGATGTTCTGCTGCAATTCTTGGATTAGTTGACTGTTTAACTATTTGAGGAATAGCATCAATCTTAAGTATGCGTATATCAGGATAACGGTGATCCAAGTCGTTTTGTAACTGTAATATACATTATTAAATATTATAATTACCTTATTGGTTTATTACAATAAACTTACATCAAAGTGATCTTGGCAGACATACATATTGTAAAATCTCAATGGACCCCTGTAAGACACTGCTTCTAACCATAATTTACGCAGGGTATTATTGTGAGGCAAAGCGAAGAATTTCTTGTCAGGAGTTGTTAGCGACGAATTATTACAGTTTCGTACTAGGCAAAATTTCATTGTAGATATTATAATACAATTTTCTAAATGTATACAGTAAATACTACACTAAATCTAGCAACAACACACAACTGTAGAAAACTGTCCGATTTGAATAAAGTTGAATAAGCAAGGTACAGACGAAAGTTCAGATTTGGTAGTTCCCTAAAACAGTAACGCCACTACACACTAGAAAATTGTATCTCAAGCTAAAGTCGTGTACATGATATTATACTTGATGTGTAAATAAGTAAAATCAGGTGTATGATTTAATTGTTAAATGTATTCTATCTTGATAGTAAACTATTATTTTAGTTTATCGAATGTATATGAAAACATAATTATTTTTTATTTAAGATTTAATTTGGTCAGAAATTTACCAGTGGTTATTTGAAATGACCAGTACTAAATTTAAAAAAGGATTTTTATAAAGTTAACACAATTGAACATTCATAAACGATAACTGACATATGCTAGCTCGGTGATTCGCCATTGAACTGCATTTAGATGCACGACTCTTTCACTAATATAACGATGAAAAATTTACAAGTAGATAAAATGAAACTTTTAAAACTCTGTACTTATTTGTAAGATGAACGGTGACAGAAACCCATGAATCCTCGTTGTCTGGGATGTTCACATACGATGATGCAAACACGAAATGACAGATAGCAGTAGTTGTTTGCGGCGAACAAGATTCGTTAGAAAACCGAGAATGACGGTATAAAAATTTCTCATTTCACTAGTTTACACCGCAAACTATCATATCACTTCACTTCGAGTCCTAACAAAATACGAATAGTACAGTTTTAATAAATCAAACCTGTTGTACTATTACTTAAATCCTCTACACCGGGTTATTCACAACACAATAGTAAAAACTAACTAAATTGGTTAATCAACAATACAAATGTGCACCAACGTTTTGCCACGTGCTTCACACGTTTTTATATTTGAACCAACTATCCTGCACGGTTATTTGAATGCAACTGTGTAGTAATTAAACGAATTTGTATGGAATTATTACCCTGTTACGTATACAGTAAACATAACATTCTAGATACGACTCGAAAATATGATTTTTATATAAAAAGTTTTTCAAAATACTGGCTGTAAAAGTAATTATTTACAGAAATTAAACGTTGCATTGACTGACACTACAAGTGTTTTATATTTAACTACTTGATATAAATGAATAAATATTATGGAGAAAATTCGTATGATGACCACAGCAGATATTTAAATCACTATGCTCTCATATTCGTTTTTGTTTATTAAAAAATATAGAATAGTCTTATTTAGCTACAGTTAGTAAACCCGTGATTTATAAATTACATAATTTAATATTGGTTTAATCTAGTAATACCACTTCATTCATATGTTAAAAACAGAATCTTCGGAATCATATTTATATATTACATATCGATGAATGGAACTATATTTACATACTTATAATTTGTGAACTATCTGAACATATTTTTAAATTGTACGTAGGTATATTACAATAGTTAACAGCAGATGAAAAAATCATAATGTGACATTTTCTTAACCCAATGTTTCCTGTATGGCTTGCAAGCATTCACCCTGGTTCTAGTGACCTATATATAAACATCACAAGGTCGCGGGTTCAAATCCAGGGAAACTGGGACAGTGCAGTCGAGAGGAATATAATCGTTAGTAGATCCAGGTGTTGTTATTCCATCCTGCAGAACAGTATTCATTATCCAACGACCTGAATGAAATGTAAAAAGTGCACAAACAACGTCATCATCGGCATAGATACAAATGAAAAGGAAATTGCTGGACAGGAAATTTTAATTGCAATTATTTTCGTATACAACTGTTCACAATTTACTAATGACTTTGTTATAATTATTCTTGAAGAAATGAATGCCGAGTACATGTAACAAACTGAAAGATATAGTATATAAACAATCGTTTTATTCTGCTATATATTTAGATATGTTATATTTGAAAGTAATTTTATTATTTTACAACTTTTGCACTGCGGAAAACAAATGTTCATTTGTGAATTTTTATGTAATGTAAAAATTTTAAATATATTTTCCATTTCCTGCTTCCTGAAGTAGTTATTTATTTTATGCCTTGTGAAATAGTCTGTAGGAAATTTGTTTTTAATATACATACTTCCTTCACCGATAAGTCAACGATTCCATTTGATTCTCCATTAACTTTTACATTCAACCCGGATCTGCAGATAACTTAATAACAATAAAAATTTATTGCTGTACTTAAAACACAATCAGCCTGTACAGAAATGAAAATTCTGCATTATATTTTAGCATTATTAAAAGTATTTAATAAGAGTTTTTAAAAGCTACAATTTGTCATAATTATTAAGTATTTGTTTAACGTGACACTGAATTTAATAACGGTTTTTATCCGTAATTGCTAAAATACATACTAATAAATTTTATCTAAAGATAAATATGAAGGAAAACATGTTTTTAGTAAAATATCTCATGAATCTAAAGAAAAATATATATCGTTACTTTTTATTCATACTTTTCCACGTACATTTGGAAATATATCAGATAAAATGGAGCCAGCGTAGTATCATTCTATACAAAATGTGTATCTGTGTATTACATATTACGTTACCGACACGAAACTCATTGAATACAGAAATCCACTTTCGACCTGACGTTAGCTGTTTGCGAGTCGGGAGCCAACTTCATGTCGGCGGTGAGTTCAAGGTCACCGAGACCGTATCATTGGTATTCCCAGGGCGGCAGTAACCGAATACAGACTTCCGTCGTTCCGACACTATAGGTGTCACTATAAATTGTCATAAACCCGGCGCTTGTGCGAGCCCTAGCCAAGGATAGGAGGGACTTTACTGTTTGCATCCCGAGTGTTCCAGAAACTAGAATCCTGCTAGAATACAGGTGGGTACCTGATGCTGACGTAACCTCGCGCCCCAATAGCCGTGACCCCATTAAACAAACGAACACACAGTTCTTGTATACGTTACGTCACTACTTGGGTTTCGGACAATTTTATGTCGGCAAAAGTATAGTACTGTTTTCTCAAAATATCTGTGTTCATATTTTACTATACAAATGCTAGATTTTATTCACAACATGAAATTTTAAAATATCTTCAGTTAATCGTAGTTTCAGTAGATTAAATTTGCTTTCAGAAGAAATAAAACTGTCAATCTTATAGATTCATATTCTTATTATATTTTTTGTCTGGATAGATTTTAATTATGAAAATTGCAGAATATGAGTATAATTTAAATGTGACTTCTGATGAAATTGTTGGAAATGCATTAAAATTTGTTACGAATAAAGCACTTGGAATGCAGTTTAAAACGTAGTTTATTTTGTGTATGCATGAAGCTTCTTCTGCAAAACTTTCTTGAATAATACAGTTTCCGTTCTTGTAGGTAATGCAGGTATTCAGTTGATAACTTTAAATTTACTCAGGTAACATTCTTGTAAAAACCCGTTTGAATACAAATCAGCTTTATCATCATATTTACAAATATTACTTATATTGATTTGAGTATTTGATCTATTTAATAATGACGACTATTAGAACTGACATATTTATTAAGGCATAATTATTGTTACAACCATAGAAATCATATAAAATTAACCTATATATCGGCTCGTTGGTCTAGGGGTATGATTCTCGCTTCGGGTGCGAGAGGTCCCGGGTTCAAATCCCGGACGAGCCCATTGTGGTTGAATTTTGTTTCAGTATAAACAAAAAACAAATGCAATTATTCACACAGCCAATGAGAACCTCGGTCTGAGTTGGTTACAATTATTAGTTTAAGGTCAAGTTCCTATTATATTCTCGATAGAAATGAATGTTGCACAAAATTCGAAATGAGTGAGAATAATGCGCATCAACTCTATCAACAATATATAAATATTGATACGTATGCAAATTAATACTCGCGTCCCAAATGGGAGAATTATCATATGTATCATTTTATAACCATAAATTAGAATTATGTATTGTGTTCCAATGAATTATGTATTTCATTTACAGTTACAAATTTATTTTGAATAAATTATTACACCATATTGTATTGATAGAACGCATTACCCTGATAAATATTTGTATATTTTGAAATAGCTACGTATTTTATTTTATATACAGGTTATTTTTAAATACTAATCTGTCATCTGAAAATGTGATATTTCAAATGTCTTTTTCTCGATTACAAAAGCATTTTCCAAATAACTATAACGTTATATTATGTATTTTTTAATTCTAAACAAGTTTTTCAAACATATTTTTTCCTGTAAAATGCACTGGGAAAAAACATTATTCGCACATTAAAAAATTAACTCGTAAAATGTTATATATGACAATCTGTATATTTTTCGATTGACAGTAATATATATTGTACAAATAAACTATTATATATTGCTGTGCTGGTATTAGATGTTTACGTTACAAAAACTACAGACTGTGACGGTGTTTTTTGTTTATTAACGCAACAACATGGTGTGGTTAAAGCAATAAGAATATAGGAAACTCCAGGCGAACACCGGGTGTGGGAGAATGGTCGTATTACACATGCATCCATGTATCGGTAGTGTAACTAGGTAAGGGTGTAGCAGGTCGAGGGTATCGAAATCGTTTGCGCGAAAGGAAATACAGCACAGCGGTGCACATGGCTGTAAGTGTCCTGTGGGACGCTCGAACGTATTCCTAGCTCTCCCGGTTACTGTGGATCGATAGAGGTGCCCCTCGCTTGTGCCCGGTACACTGCTGTGCTAACACCACCAAACATTTCCAACATCCCTCCCCTTTACACCACTGTGGAACCAGACACACTTGTTATAAAGTTATCATGGTATGTTGGTGTTACTGCTGCTGCTACAAGCAAATATAGAATGTTCTACAAAGTTTGTATAGTACAAACTTACAGATATACAACTGATTTTAAGAAACATCACAAATATCAGTACATACATTCGTTTTTATAAACGTAAACTTCCTATATAATAATATCATATACAAAGATAAACAGTATTTGTATATAA
>JAGJTL010000025.1:56274-67929 GCA_022063505.1 Calosoma granatense
TTACACAATGTATATTTTGTCATTGGGAAAATGTATAAAATAAAATCTACATATAGACGAATGTACAGATATTGAAATGATGTCAAACTATTGGTCGATTGAAGTAGCTGAGTTTTCTTGTATTATTTTGAAAAGGAAAAAATCTAAGAATAAGGTATGATGAGTAACAAATACTATCTTTCGTTTTATGTCAGTGTGAGGGAGCAGTGTTACAACCTGTCCGAAAACAAACACTTCACTGTCAAAACAGTATCCAACCGAGAAACACCAAAAGTGTTTCAAAAGATCTAGAACACAAACAGAGCGAGTGCTGATAAAAAAATGTTTAACAAGCATTAAACTATAATATTCAGATATTCCAATATAATATTAACAACATTTTTAACATGAATTTTTCACTGAAACTTCTTAATTTTTCGGTACTAATAATATTTATCGAATTATATTGTTAAAACTAACGGAATTACTTATAAGCATTCAATATTCTGCTCATGGCGATATTTTTATAAAAAAATGTAGCTTACAAAAAACATGTTTTCTGATTTGACTATTAATCGTATCCATTCCTGGATGATATACTCCTGTCTGATACTCGCACTAATTCTTTTTCTTTGATCCTCGCATGCCTAGGCGAACGGCCCTTGCCGCACTCAAAATAACCCCGTGCAACTATCGATTCATTTGGTCAACCCCATTCTCCAATGGCATGTTCATCTACCGATGTTTCATTGCTAAGAGTTCTGTTTTATTTCTGTTTCGGTTTGATTAATCCGTGTAATTTGTACAGCCCTGACCGAACCAACCACAACTTGCTTGCTTGCTTGTTTGTAATACGTTTCTGAATTGTCTGCCGACAGCTCATGATGTATTCTATTCCCGGAAGAGAAACACTGCTGAATGAATGAATGCATGGATGAATGGAATCGTCGAAACACACGATGAATAGTATGAATACTTGCCTTAGAACGGAGTTTTGTATTCGTACAGATAATGAGAAAGTGTGCCTTGATTATTTTCGTTGTATTCATACGTCTTGAAACAAAAATCTTGCAGCGTTAACAAGTGTATATGTATATAGCAAAAATTATGAAGAAAAACGGAAAATTCTAGAATCCCAGTAATTTTTAAAATTTAAAAGTAGGTGTTATTATCATAATACTGAATTAAAACAAAAGTTATTAAAAACTTAATTATACAGTAATTATATTTATCTAAATCTATTCATTGTAATATAAATTAAGCAATTAATATGTAGTAACTAATTATTCAGGCAGAGAATGCTAGTGTTAAAATTCGTTTGTTTTGCATATTCTAAATTTAATTCGCCCGTCGATAATATTTTGGTACATGTGTGCATGACAGAGCGAATAGTTTTTCTCAGAAAAACAAAGTGTTTATTCTTGCGTTTGATTTTATTTTTACGTATACAATAAATAGGTATTTAACCCGTGTTCTAAATATTGAATATATAAAATATATGCAGTTTATTTTCAATATTATTTGTAAACAGTGAACATTAAAATGTGTTGACATTTAAATAGGTTCCTTTACATTATTAATGATTGTATTTGCTATTTGTGTATTATTATAAAAATAGCAAAAGTAGGTGACCCCATTTTATGACAAGTAGTGTTACAGACATTAATCGGAAGGTTACAGAATGAGGTTAAATTAATTTTTATTTTCAAACGAAAATTGAAAAGATAAAATTTCAAGTTATTGACGTTATAAACTTTCTCATTTATAAATATTTTACAGATATAAATTTTTAGTACTGAAGTAAATGGTTAAATAAAATATTAGTTTATGAAAAATCAATCGTAAGAAAGTAAAAACGTCGAATTATAATTGAATTATACTGAATTAACAATGTTATAAAAATAAAAATAAAATTGTGTGAAGATGTTAGTTCTATTCCAGTATCTTGATAGCACAAGTAACTGAGATGGTTAAACCCTGCCACCTCACTAAGGTCTGTCCACTTTAGCAACAGCCCCCGTAAAGGGCCCCGTCGACCTGGAGCTATCTTTTCGGTAGTACCGAGCTCCACATCAACAAAACTCCGAAGCATACATGCAAAAAGAATGAAAAATATGACTAATTGAAAAATCTTTCAAAATTCTACATTATAAAAAATTTCAATATTTTTCTATCAGTATTTTACTGAAATATTTACAGATTCATTGACTGTTTTTAAATGGAATATGCAAAGAAATGTATTGAAGAATATTTGTGTAAAATTGCAAGTAGTTTATTTAATTCAAGCCTGAAGTTATGCACTGAAATGCTAATACACATGATATATAATGTACTTGAAATTGAATGCGGTAGAACTGTCAGCTCTCTGCTAGTCGCCAGATATCCGTTTGCCAAAGTGCAGTTATCCTTGCAGAGCTAAAACTTTAGATTAAATCAACCGTGTTCAGATATTGAACAGCATTGCCATATGCTAGTGGTCATATTACAAAAGTTCTGTTCAATATACTCTGTCCTTCTTCGTAACACAGAAGCAGTTCAACATGGAGATCAAGTCAATCATAGTATAGTATAGAAAAGAAATATAATAAAAATGTTGTCTACATGTGCTCTACCGTTGTGATTCACTTTGAAAAGTCACTCCATGTATTACGTAAGGACTTGAAACTTGATTGTATATACTAAAGTAAATGTTATGACGTTATTAACTTATATATTTTCAATCAATTTAAATTAATTTCGAACTAAAACATGTAATCATAAGCAAGAACACCTAGTAAAATTTTACCTACATACGAATTATATAGAAAATTTCATCAGTAAACTTTATATTGCCAAGTTGAATATGTAATCAACACACACAGCGGGTAATTTACTACAGAAATTCGCTAATTTCCAACTTGAAAGACCACCGTGAATATTCGTGTTCGATTACGTAACATTTACCGTTGATTTACGTCCGTTAATTTTGCGATACATTGCCGAAATACAGAATAGAAATTGGCGTTCTCGTGCAAGCGAAAGACACGGTCACGCGATTTTATCAATCGTGAACTTTAATCAATTTTAATTACATTCCTTTCTGGAAACAAGCGCGTTACGTCACAGGAAGAAGTAGAGTGACAGGCACATTATTACTATAGTAGCGCTATGGTGGCGTAACCGTGAACTAAGTTCACACTAGTCAACTCGCTGAGTAAAGATTCCGTGATTGAATATGTTGAAACACGCACATACAGCTTAACAATAGATATATAATTGGATTGTGGGTATATAGCTAAGTTCACACTCTACCCAGAACGTTTGATCTTAATCATCTTCAGGCAAAATTGTGTGCGAACGACTTCCGCTATATATTTTTCGAATAGAAAGAATTCTGATCTAAATGTAAATGGTTTAAATGTTAAATAAACCAATTTTGTAAGCGTTCATATTCTTTTTAGCAATTCCATGAATGTTTAGCTTTGAACTTCCGTATAAAATAAAGAATTATTTTCAATGTAAATTTCGTTACTAAATGGATTCTATGTTTATCTAAAATTGATATATCGGCTCAATTTATAAGATTGTAATATTTGCGGTAACACAAAGTATATTTGTAGAATATTACATTGTCGAAAATAAAATATCTCAATGTTCTGTATTGGTTTAAAAGATATAAAACTCGTGCTGAACATTGTGTATCCCCTTGTGTTCTGCTGTTGTTTACATATGGTTTGATATATAACTGTGTACATTGGTTATTTCAGTGTCTGCCCTTGGACTGAAGTTCGAGGACTGTAAATACACGATTATATATAGTTCTGTTCTAGTCCTGTGTGAGTTATAGTCGCCCCGGGGCATATTGACGACAAATCACTCCTAGGACAGTATTATTCCTTCAGAACATAACCTATATGTCAACTATACAGGACACAGAGGTATAAGGTCAAATTCTCCATTTAAATTAACATGATTGGATCGAATTGATATTCTGAAATTAGTAACAAAAATATGCCGATTTTTAAAATATTCTTAATATGCTTCAACATTTAAACTATTAACTATATTTAAATGGATTAAATCCATAATAAAAACCTTACAGCTGACTTTCAATGAGACATCGCTTTATGCTTTTGTAAAAGAATACGGTACCATTTGAATTTAATAGATCAGTGTCGTATAGCAGTACAATAAAAGGCTCAAACACAATCGCTGTACTGTTGTGAGGAGATTGTAGGGTGCGTGTCACAAGTCTGAAGAAATCCACCGAGACGTTTTATGTCTCGTCTATTCTTTTTACCATTGACTGTACTGTGAACTGTAAAAATGGATAAAAGTTTTCCTAGCATCTGGCTACATTGTACAAAGAGTCGAAACATTTCTCAACTTCCAACGCTGTACTTGAATAGAGGCAATCATTTTTCAGATTCTGAAAGATGCAGTCGTTATTCAAATTCTCAGTATACAATTTATCTTGTAAACACGGTTTTGCTTTTTGTTTTTTCACATTTTTCATGAATAATGAAAGCAAGAAAGCAAGACTTTGATAAATATATATTTTGGCTTATCGTCTATCGCTGTTGACTTGATTTAATATTGTTCAATTTATTTATTTTTCTAAACCTTTTTGATCGTAGCATAGTACTTTTCATTAGTAATATATTCGACGTTTTATAAATTACTTACTCATTATTATTGTATGATTCTGTGAATGAATAAAACACATGAATTGTAATGATTCACATAAGTGCTATATAGTTCATAGAATACTGTATTATTCATAGATTTTGTTTTATTACGCCGAATCATTTGATTCTGTCCTTCCTGTGAAATGGGAATAATATATTCCATTCTTTTTCGATGTTGCTTTATTGTATCCAGACGTTCAACTCGTGTCATGAAATTTTTCGTGGTATATTTTTCATAAATCTACGAAATTTATAATTTACTTTCTGCTATTTCCATTTTTAATGAACATGTATAATGTGGCTTCGCTTTTCTTCAATGAAAATATGAGTAGAAACATTTATGAATTCGTAGTATTTGGCCAGTATGTATGCTGAAAGGAATATTTCCATGTTAATATTATGGAAATACTGTTACGAGTAACTGCATAAAGTGCTATCGGATTTAATGCCATGCGAACAGGCTAATTATACTTGTACAATAATTAATTTTTTATTAGCATATAATTATAGTGTTGATATTTATGGTTATTGGTTTTTGAAATTTGCATATCTATGTGAAATTAAAAAATGTTAATGAACTCACTAAATCAATACTTTGTACTTTGAAAACTGATTGCATATTCAGATTTTGCAAATGTATTTTATTTTTAGAAAAAAACATTTTTGTGAAATCTTTTTCTTGTAAATAAAATTTCAGATTTATATATATTTTTCCAATGCAAGTATGCTTTTATCCAGCTCCAAGGTAAACAATACTTTGCCAATTGATTCGCTAACTTATTGGCATTTGGTGTACACGATAAAAGCATCACAATAGGTTAAAGTTAAAACAAAAGTCAGACAGTGATAAAAACAAATGGTAGAGTTACGGAACTGTACGGCGGTACGGTTGCTGAACACAAGTCACCATGAATGGTTGATGATGTCGAATGGTTTTGGCAGAAGGCTGCTAAACTTGCTGCCAACTCGTAAAGTTACCGGTCGTGTCACGGCCCATTGTAGAACTGTAGACAATTGTCGTATTCACATCATCATTCTGAAAATGGCAGTTGTACTACTGTATTTCGTTGCTGCAATGCAGACTGCTGTATTCCATGCATTTCGCTGTATTTTCATAATTTAATACATTTCGTGTACAAATGAATACGTATGCATTGTATAGCAAAAAGAAATATGCCGGAATATTTATTATATATTCGAATATTGATGGTTGAAAACAATACTACAGTTTATACAAAATGTTTTCATTCATATTAAAATAGTTTTCGAGTCCCTTTTTTGGTCTGGTGTGTAGGATTTTGTGTAATTTATCGAGTGCTGGTAATAAATATAATTCTTTCCTACACATACAGAAATTATTTTCTGATCTATTTGACATATGTATTTTCACATTGTTTCTCTCGTTAAACAGTTTGGACAGGTGAATGACTTTAATAATTCGTGACATCCATTTCATGTGAAATTACATCAAATTACCACCTGTAACGGACATCCAGTCTAAATTTATTACCTTCACTTTGTATCTGGATTATCCTTGTCACTAGGAATTTACCCTTTTTTTATCCATTTAAACTCTAATTTTAATATCATAATCTTTCATAATTTAGCAGGAGTAACATATTATTTTATATAATATTGAAAAATAAAAGTGGAATACTATAAACCAACATGGTTTCCCTCTAAAATTTGATAAACTGCGACAATCCTTGGTATGGTTTTTAATCTAGTAAAGATTTAAAAATTGCGGAAAACTTCACATAACACGTTATAAAACCTGGCATAACACGGTATTGTAAATATCTTGTTAGGAAATATACATATTGAGTTATAATTTGGAATCCCTGTAATTTGTATAAAATAGTTCATTTTTGTTCGAATTTGGAACTTTCTTTTTTATATTGGTTCTTATTTATTTTTCCTATACTATACTTCTTTTTTTTAAAGAAATGCTTATTGCTTTTTTCTTGAAATGTGATATGTGCCGGGAAAATCTATAAGTTTACTTTATACCAATTTATTTAACTCAAGTTTAATGATATTCTTATAAAATTATTCTTAATTATCGTGTGAATAATATTTTTACTTTTCAACTGAGAGTATCACAAGTGTACGCCATTTTTCTAACCTCAATTTTCAATCTGATGCGCATTAAACTTGCTCCATGTCGTAGTGCTATTTTCCGTCTCCGCTGATTATGCTGGTGAATAATTAGTTATACACGTTGCTACTGGTGCCTGGTGGCGTTGATGACTGACGTTTGCTCACGGCTCGTAATGCAATTAAACAGAATACCAGATGGTGACATACTAGCACCATCCTAACTGAACATAGACACGCATCTATAGAAATGTGGGTGTTGATGTGTGTTTATATATGAAACATTAATTTAAATCTTGAAAGGAGATTAATGACAGGGAATGTAATTAATGATTAGGTTAATTGTCAATATATTAAAAGCCCGGATTGATAGCAAGTGCGTTTGAAATATATGATAGATATGTTATTAATTTCGCTTGGAACCGGTAAATCTGCTTTTTAAGAGTCATTGTAAAAATTAGTTTTTTTTAATATGTAGATAAATGTTGAAAAGAAATTAAAATTGTGTTTTTTGAATAAATAATTGTGTTATTTCTAATACATAATGATAGAGAAGTTAAATAGACTATTTTAATTATAATATTAAGTATGATATTTGGGATATAACAATCAATGAATTAATTAATATGTGTTTCTATATAATTATTATGTAATTACAAGACATTTCATACGTGGAAGGTGTGGAGAATTACAGCGCTTAAACCGCTTTCGGCAAATCTGTTGACATTGCAAAGTTATAAGTAGGACAAAGAATATAAAGTGACGTTGTAAGGAATCCACACATCCTTAAGTGCATTAAGTACTTCTGAAGATTGTACAACAGCTGGCAACGAAGTTCTAATACCACATCTCGTTCTTTTTATTTGTCCGTTTCTTTAAACCAATTGGATATGTTTTATCTAGGCTCGCGCAATGCAATACTGAGTAATATCTGTTTACAAAGTACATATTGTTCAATTAAAATTTATAGATTTTATACACATTCATTGATGCAGTGTAACCGTTTTAACTTTGGTTCGAAATTATTACAATAAATGATAATTCTTTCATCGATAAAAGCTCCAAAAAACAGTGTCGAAAAATTCATAAATTTTTCAGATACGACATGTGTAGTTTTTTATTTATTGAGCTTGGTATAAATTTTAAATGTGGTTTTCAAGTACGTTTTTCGGAAAGTTAAAAGAATTGTATATTTGCATGCTTTGGAGGGTACCGCATCAATTTTTTTTTAAAAGTTGCAAATTAAAATAATTAAAAAATATATAATTCACTAAAAACAATCTTCCTTGCATTATTTCATCATATAAAAAAATTAAAAATCAGTATCCCATAAAATTAGTTAATATAAAACCTGAAATACGTTGTACGTTTCAAGAAAGCAAATGATTATATTTCAATATTTTAAAGTATAGGTTTCTATAATATCTTGTATATAAAATCAGATATTTACTCTGCTGTCTCATATTCCTCTACTGTTGGTATTTGACAACACGTTAGTGCCTTGTAGATAATTGGTAAACTAAACGTCACTTGACGTTTTACACAAATGCGTTTCGGTGGTTTGTAGTTGAGGGCTGTTCATAATTATTCTGGTAATAATGGCTAATAGAATACGTGACTATGATATGATATTGCGTTAAGTGCTCGCAGCAAAAACGTGGTACCAGCTGTAGTACACTACACATTACATTATATCCTGAACATACTCATAACATGTACGCACAAGCATACACAAGTTTTTTCTTTTCATACTTTTATCCATTGTAAAGGAAAGAAATAATAATTTTTTCAAATATTATTTTTGAGAGTTGTATAGGACACCCGGTATGTATCTTTATATTGATTATATAAGATAATTTATCAGCATTTATTTCTACATAAAGGGAACCTAAGAAGTCAAAGATGAAGAGGAAACAGCGTCTTCTTAATATGTCCTTTCCGTTTCTGAGCGGATTATTTCCATGACAACTCATGAATAAAATATAACATGAGATGGAGTGTCAGCATTTTCGAAAATACGCATCAACTGTAAATAGGTTTTTGGAAACCAGGTCAAAGGAAACTGCTTTTTGTTGAGCAAGCAAGAATGATATTATTATATATTGTATTTAATTTTTGGTATTACGAATTAGCAAAATAATGTTTATATATATATTTCTGGACGGATTGTCCAGGTCGGCATTTTGAGGATTGATTCAGTGTTCTGATAGAATTTGGATATTTTTGACTCCCGCTCAGCCGTTTCTCATTTGGCTTCATAATTTCTTAATATGTTATTTTTCTTATATGAGAAATCTGTATGATTTAATGTATGCATACAAAGCTTGGCTAACGAAAGAAAAGTTTCAGAGAGCAAGTTGTAAATCCTGTGGTTCATTCCTTCACTTTTCTCCCAATTCATGCAGAGTCTTCTATGACATTGTATTGATCCCTGTGCTCGCAGCACCCTGTGAAATGACAGATGATATGTCAGCATTGTATCGCTAGTTGCTGTTTTGAACACACAGGGGAGTTGCGGGGAACAGTGATATATCGATTCCCCTGTACTGATTACCCTTCCGATTGGGTTATGTTTTCAACAGAAAACTGCTGTCTTTTGTTCATCCTACTACGCCGCAAACTTATACGCATTGCTAGACAGTGTTTTTTTATTTCCATGACGAAGATGCCGACAGCTATTTTCGAAATGTCATCGACTGTTCTAAGGTTCATTTGATGGAGCAGTTACACTGCTCAACACTAGATGGTGACCATAAAATATTTTATTTCACGTTTGATGCTGCGGCTGTCTGATATTGACAAAAGAAAATAAAATCGAATATTGGTAAATAGAAATGTTTTGTAATAAACAAACATCGCGCAATGAAAGTGTGAATTGAAATAAAGTTTCATGTTATTATTATGTGCAGATATATCTTCTTCATATAATCATATTTTCTATAACCACAAGTAAATCAAAAATCCTATCTATATTTTTATCATCTGATCATAAAATATTTTCTTGTTATCAAACATTTCATTTTTAAATTTAGTACAAATAAAATATGAAATAAAATTGTTTATATATAATAACAATAAAAAATATTTTTCAGTATTTTCAAGTCATTAATTTTTATTGAATTTTGCAAAAAAAAATTCCTATATAATTTTAATTTGTTTTGTTTATTGATATTTGGATTCAGTGTTCTTTTTGTTTTTAAATAATGTTTCAGTAAATTTTCAAATTCATTATAATTATATGAAATATCTAATATTAATGTTTTTGTTTCCGTGAAACATAATTTATTTCCACACTTTCCAAATCACATTTTTACTTGTTAAAGACAGGAAGTTGTTTCTAACCTTTGACCTTACGTGTTTCTTTAAACTTTTGCCACATTTTGTTTTTAATGCAACGTTATGTAAACAGACCTATAATTCAGACACGAGTGCAGTTTCCGTTTCTGCCAGCTTGACAAATGCAAACTTAACTCGTAAAATGCCGTGACAAATTTGCGGTCACGTGTCAAGAGAAACCGTAGATAAATAACGAACGAATTTAACATCGGCTTGCAGGCTTAAAATGGCAGCAGTCGACACAGGGATATTGATTGTTGTTTGGCTGATTAAACCAACTCCCCAAGCCTAGGAGTCGGGAATTTTAAATTACCAGAATAGCCAACACCGACTTAGATTGAGTGTATTCTATTTGCATATAAAATTGGCAACTGTAAAAATGCGTATTGTATGTATGAACGCTTTAAATATTCATATTTTGGGTGAAAATCTATTGAACTGCAAAAATTAGTTTTAATTAATCTTCACAATGAATAGTATTTTTCTTTTTATATAAAAATAACGTTTGAAAAAATTTAGATATATTAAAAAATATAGAAAATGCAGTTTTATAATTATAGACTATTGAATTATGATATAATTTCGATATAATTTTTAGAAAAATGTGTTAAGAATATTTAGTTATATTTGAAATAAATATAAGAATCAGATGCATAGAGTATGGCGTTCATAATTTGCTGTAAATGTATATATTTTGTTAAATATGCGCATATATCAAGACAGTTAAGACATGTAGATAATGTGTTATTTCTAAAGTATTTTGCACGCAACCCAACCGTGGAACTATGCATATGTTCCGGTTCATATGTAACCCACAATCATTTTATATGATTTTGTAAAATTTCTACATTTATGTGCTCGACAAATTAGTGATAAGAAACATTTTTGAAATATATTCAAAAACATTGTGCATGATTATAATATGCCATAATACATGTATTACTCAAAAATAAATGTGTAAATAAATTTTCGTTGAAAAATAAATCATGAATTCAATAAAATAATATTAATTTATCTATATTTTTCAGACCGTTATAGAAAATATTTGAAATAGTCAACTTTGCATTTAGTAATTGCGTAGATAATATCTTTCAATAGTATGTATTGATGTATGCATAGTTTCAATTAACTTGTGAATAACAAATGTGATTATGTTGAATTGTAAACATAACACTGATAATGTCCTCATGTGATTCAATTTTGTGTGAATCTGTGATTAGCGTTTGAAATTGCTAAACATGTTTCAACACCACAGAATTACTGAAATATGATATCGTTGACATTAACATTAAATGCGCACTAGGCCCCAAATGTGATCAAACTTATGCTGATCGATACTCTATCACACAGGTGCATACATATGTGTGTAAAAGTACACCAGTGGCGTCTCGTTACAGTACATTACTATTGTTATTGTTGAATAACTATTAATACTTTAATGTTACATATCTATAAAATACTTCATTTAAATTACTTCTAAATAATAAGATTTTCCTTCAATTTATTTTGCCGTACAAGAACAGTTTGAAAGTGAAGAAATAATATTTTTGGGAAATTTTTTTTGTAAGCAAGGACA
>JAGJTL010000025.1:69424-82452 GCA_022063505.1 Calosoma granatense
AAATTGCTTTATATAAAACAATATAGTCTGACTGTTATGATTCTTAAATTTTGGAGCTTCGAAATGCAAAAAGCCCTCCGATTTTTTCTTTACAAATACTAATCATTTGTATTATAAAAATCCTTGTTTTATAATCAACTAGTTTAAAAAGGCCGCCTCATAAGCAACATTAGTTTCAAGTTCCCAAAAATCTAGATTACTTTATTTCACGATAGGTACGTTAATTACAAAACTGATTTTAATTTCAATCTTATCCTAAATCTAAAAATCAAACAGTTTTATTTCGAAAGTATAATGTAATATTTCAGACAAACATGTAACATAGCATTGTTAAAAACTTATTTGAGTAAAGTTTTCTTTTCCAGTTAAAAGTTGATTTGTATTGTATCGGCCCGTTAATAAATGTATCTATAAATAAACGTCTGATGATTGCTGTAAATTCGAAAACAAATATAAAACAAGAGTGAAAACGTTTGTGTCAACATACAGGAGTAGTTTGGACGATTTGTAAAAGTTTGTAAACACGGCAGCGAATTGACAGTGATCCAAGTGACCTTTGAACATTTAGTTCATCAACAACCGAACTATTGGTAAATCCGACAAAATTTTATAGTTTCAAATTGCAATTTTGTAAACATGCTATGTGTAATTGATTTGACATTTTATAGTATATTTAGAACTGCACAAAAGTTTGAAATTAACTGTTTCAGTTATGGATTCGAATGTTAAAAACTTATATTTACTATAAGAATCTTTAGTATACAGTACTTTAAATAACAATAATGTTTTATCATATATTATAGTTGGCAGCGTATTATTATTATTATTAATATAGACAAGCCAATATTGATTGAAATAAGCAATTATTTAACAAGTTATTTGTCATTGCTTGTCAAATATTTTTATTGTCATTATTCAAGTTTAGAATAAATCTCCATCTATAGTCAATTGTGATAATGACATTTTCTTTACAAATTACAGTAATTACAAATCATAGTATTGATTGGACACCGTCAGAACGAAAGTTTCAAAACAGTTTATACATTAATATTAATCCTAAACCAGGACATTTCAAATATTATTCATTAAATATTTTCAGTTTCTATATTTATTGTTACGTTAGACTATTAAAAAAATATGCCTTGGGTGGGATATATTTGAGAAAATATCTTTATTTAGCTATTTTTTATTTACTATAAATAGACTTAAAATTTCAGTAGTTTAAAAGCAATGCTCAAACATTTGAATTTAAAATTTCCTATGCGTCTGTTTATTAATCAATAGGTCAAGTAGTGGTTGGTAATTTACTGTAATTTGAATCTTCTATGATATAAAAACTTTTTCTATATCCACTAAGTATATCTGTGTTATAATAGCTGGGAAGACAAACGGTTCAGCATCGATTTCCAACTCCAGCTGGCACTTGTTCATGGTCTAAATATTACATGAACTAAACAGTGGAGTAGATATAACATATACATAGTTACACATAAAGATATGTTACCTGCACGGTATATTGGGAGTGTATGTGTACGTGTATACCTCGTAGATACACCTGTTATATTTTACAAGACTTGGAGAAACAATCTGTGAACATATATAGCTGTGTGATGTTATGAAGAATCATTCTATCACACACAAGATGTCTGTGCTCTCTGTAATATTCCCCCCTGAAATGATCAAATATTTAAACCAAAGTTTTCTTTTAGGACGAGACGGTTAATGAATTTTTTATATCTCTTTAGTGCGGCATAATATGGAATGAAAATGTCGTGGTATATAGATGGTAATTGATATAATTAATCTGATGGATGCATAGCCGTATCGGGGGAGGGGGGAGTCTCAACCCCCCCTCCCCCGAAATAGTGCAACAAATATGTCTATAACAAAATTTATGTATAAAATAAAATGCCCCATTCTGTTCCGTTTTATGATATATGTACCGTCTAACTTTACATCTTGTAATTTATAACATAACGTTGACAGATTCATGGTGTGTTAACGTGATAACTACGACGCGTAGCCATTGCGTTGATGTATTACAGGAGCCCCCCAGTCACATCACCTGTGGATCAACGCAACTTGTGTTATCTCCAAGTGCACGTTAATAGTCCTACACCGAGCAAGGAGCAGTAGAATGAAACATGTAATTGGCCATGTCATGTTTAAATGATTCCGCCGTGCTCATACACGGATGAGTTGATAATATGTGTCGAGTCCGTGTTTGTAAATGCATTTGTTTTAAATGAGATTTGTGTTTGTCGCGGTTTTTGCCACGAGAGATTTCATGAAAAGGGATTAATTTAAATTCACATGAGCGACAAAAAAGTGAAATAAGCTTGGCGATGGTTTCGGCTTGATTTATAATAAAAGTTTATAGCTTAAAGCAGGCTTTACACAGATTTATGGAGAGTATTTTAAAACTTAATTTAATTTACAGTAAGCGTTTAAATACATATTTCATGTATTATATAAATATTCCGTGTTAACTGTGCATATACTGTCATTAATATTAGTTAACTCATTCTATAAAACAGTAAGATCTACTATAAATAAACCATATATTACGAAATCCTGCAGATATGAAAACATGCCATCATTCTCACTGAATCACACAAATATATCCCATCGCATGTTTATATGACTTTCAGTTATCATTCAGAAAGATAAAAATTAAAATGGATATTGCATGGGACTTTTTCCAATGTGCCGCTCTGAATATAGCACTGAATTGCGGCCGAATTTCGCGTGTGGCCACGTCAGTGTTTTGATTATAAAACAGTTTTAATGGCGTTATCTATCGTGGAACATCCATTTGCCATGTAACTGTTAGCGAGCGCACGCGCAACTGACTTGTCACCATGAATAATATATTTGCAATGCAAAGTTATATGTATATATACACACTCGTGTTTCTCGTGTACCACTTTATTTCAAAAGTTTTCTTGTACCAGCTCAAATTCATCGTTTTGTACATGAAACTGGCTAGCTAGTATTAATTTTGTTAATGTGTACTTCAGTAAGGAATTACATTTAGATGCTCTTTCTCGCGACTTTTGAATAAATTCAGTCGTTAATTATTTAAATTAAAAAATTAGACTGCTTTTTCGTCTACAAGATATACCAATCTACTAACAACATTTAAAGAGTATTTTATTTATATAAATATGAGCATAAAACAATCCAGATTACATTTATATTATTGTTTATTTATTCTCTAAAATTTTCCAAGTTTTAATCATTAAAATGTTATGTAAATATTGCAATGACCAGCATCACATATAAGTAATGCGGTTGCCTGCTATAACGGCGCAAAAATAAAAATACTTTTGTGTAATATCACACGAAATTCATCAACTTCTGTGCAAATATTTACATTTTTACAGTGTAAATACAATGAAAGTAAGAATTTGTATTCCATCACAAACATTTGTTTCTGCTATGAGCGAAAAAGTTAAGTACACACATTTTAATTCAAAGTTTATGTATTGTAAAGTTATATTATAATATTTATTTAAATTTAATTAACTGATCTTTTAAAAACATGAAACAGAATTATTCGTTATACATGCTACATATACGTTTATTGTCTGAGAAAATCAATTTGAAGGCATTCACCTCCAATACTGTATACATACATATTTCATACACTTACCAACACTGCTATCAGACATACAACTCATTATTAATGAAAGCCATAGGCGTCGGTGTAGGGCAGTATCCGTCCAGATATGAAATATACAATCTAGACATTTTATAAAATAAATAACATAGTTTATCTCTTTCTATAACATACTAAATACAAAATATCTGAATTTTATAAGACAAATTTATATTTTAAAACAGGGTGAACATTATTGAATTATTCTTGAAAGTTAACATTTATTTCGTGTCGTAATACGTAGTATCTAATGTAGAATTAATTTCTTTTTCTATATTGACATATTCTGAGTATTATTCATTGCGGTAAATAAAATATCAAGATAATATTGTATCCTGTATGTATAGATATATTCATATATACAGGTGACAGTTTAATAAATTTCTTTCTATACTTGTATTACTGAATGTATATGAAATAAATCTGTGTTATTTTTCAATTAAGAGTGCATATAGAATTATTCTTATAAAGGCTATATACAAGAAAAATGTTAGGAACGGTTAAATTTATTTATGGGAAGATATTGGTATCACGCAACAGAACCATCTGGCGCGGGTCCCAAAATTCTACGGTGCCTGCGATCCATACACGGCAAGCAGGAACTGAACATGTTAAACTTATATGTAAAATACATAGCCCACGGAATATAAAACAATTGTTCTTATTCTTTCCTCGTACAATTTATTGTGAACAACGAGCAATTCTAGTTTGTTTCGGAAATTCACCACTCGAGGTAAATTGTGTTATGGATTTTGTGTTGTTTTGAACTTGTTTCATTGGGGTTACCGCGCGATGATCAATGGATCAGTGGCGTACGCAAAATATTTGCATAATTTATACATTCACAGGTTCTAATTATTTATAGTGTCGGGTGTCCGTTTTCACTGGATAAACTTGATACCTCAACATTTATAATTCAAGATGTTTCATTATGAATCATGCGCTCGAAATACTTTTCACCGAAAATAAGGGTCTACTGTGTAAATAATTAAGTAGCTATTTTCATTCTGTGAAGTTTAGAGATATATGATACGGATTCTGCATTGTTTTTAGTTGATACTGTAATATATGTATATATATTAGCGAAATTCATTACCAGCTTATTTTGTTATGACATTTAGATGAAACAATTAAAAATCTTCGCTATTTGTAATATAAATTACATACTTACAGGTTCGATTTAATGACAATATAATGGAATTCTAGCAAATTCACTATTGCAATAGAACGGCACGCTACAATCATTCTGGATCACACTGTATTTACTTTCCACAGATGAACATAAATTTTGGAAAAATTATGTGATTACGTGTTTTTTCAAGCGTATTATTTAGATTGGATGGATGCAAAAATGTGATCATAAGTTATGCAATGACAGGCACGCAAAAAGGCCATGTTCTTAGCTCGTATCGTTTTAGGTATGCAGATTATATCCGTTAGGTTGCACGCGAACCACTGATTATGCTAAGTTAACTCACAGTGGCAGAAGGAAAACCTAATAGGCACAATTTGTCGTCACCTTGAACGACCTGCTACTTCAGACTAAAATAAGACAACTTACTTGCCGTGAAATTACATGTGTAAAGTGGAAATTGTTTTTGTGTACTATATAATTGACAAAATTACATAAAGCAACTTGCTGTAGAAACTTTTTAATATTGTTCAAAGTGTAAAAGGGATTTGATGAATTACTAACTTGTTATGTGTTTTTCTATTAAACAAAATTCATGTTAATTCCATATCTGTATAAATGGTATATAAGTCATAGTTTTTCTTAAATTGTTGGAGCGAGCACGGCAAAGTGAGCACTGAAATTGTCGGGCGTTTAGCGCTTGTTTTTGCCTAAACCAAACTCCGCTAGGAGGAGGAGTGAATTGCTGAAGGGCGGGGTTTAACGAAGGTCAAGTGCAACATTCGGGGGTGGAGTCAACTGTTAGGATTATGGGTGGGGAATAAACTGTTGTCTGTAGAAAGTACACAATTTTGAAGGTTATAAAACTGATATAAAGCTTGCAACATAAAAGTATAGCATTGCACAATATTTCTGTATAATGCGACATGTGTGAACATGCGATACATGCTAGTAATAATAATTAATTGTTAGTTGTAAATGCTTTATTTAATGACAAATACCATAATATTGAAATATTAGTATCTTGAGAGTAAAGTATAAAGCTCCATTATGTTTTCGGAATATAGAGTACCATAATATTGAAATATTTTTGGTAACTAGAGATGAAAGTATGAAGCTACGCTAATGTTTTCGGAATATAGAGAGAATGGTTTGTTTCAGAGTTCGTCTGATGTGGTTGAGGTGGTTGCGTTGCCCGTGTCGGCCGCGTCGGTGACTCCACTGCGCACTAGGTTGCACCGTGTTGAAGATGTCGACCGGCGGAGTGCGGTGGGCCGGGTTTAAAGCCGCCGCCGTCACTGCCGCTAGGACCAGTCTCTGTGCTCCACCCCAAACAGCCAACACTACCCCTGCCAGACAGGCGCCCACCATACTCCGGCCTGTCTGCAGGCTGCGGCACATCATCATGCACCACCACCTAAACATGCTGTCAGTGTGAACATCCTTCCACTTCAGGTTAATCATGACAATTTTCTATTATCCGAGAATTACATATAGATATCTGAATATATTTATATTACACCACGAACCAATATCATCATAAATGATATTTAGTTTTATTTCATTTCTCGCATTTCTCGTTTATTATCATGCAAATTAATAAAAGTCAAGAATCATTCCATATAATTTCAGTTAGAGTTAGTTTATAAAACATATAACATACTGATACTTTTAAAAATATAATATGTAAGTACATTTACAGTACCTACCGTAAGCATACCCTCAAGTACTAAAACCACAACAGCAGTTGCACCAACCACATAAAACAACGAACATAAAAACGAATCACTATTTTATTTTTCAAGTTAGCCTTTTTAAACTTTATCGCTTTTCCAACTTAGACAACTATGAATTCTTTATGTTTTCACTGGCTCGGTACAAGGTACCATGTTACAGAACGTTCATAAAATCTTTCAGTGCACATAGCTTCTTATGACAGGGTTCGTAGTGTAACATCATTTTAAATGTCATGCGCAGATGTTCTGCCGCTGACAGCTAACAGTAAACACTGAGAACAAACGACTACATTTCGCATACCGGGAACTATATTGTACATATAAGTTACTGACATATAAAAATGTACCACGTTTCGTACTGTCAGATAAAGTTTTTTTTGAAAATGCGAAAGCAGAATGTAATTTTACGTGCGGGTTTGAGTTTGTGTAATAATGCTTGCTCAGTTTTGTGGAATTATGTTTGAACAGTGTTTGCGTGTTTGCAGGCTTGGCGTGGCCGTTTCGACGGAAGGAAGGACTGGTTGTTGGTGTTACCGATGTACTGTTAACACGTTGGCAGCGGTGCACAGGTGTTGGTAGCAGTGTTTGTGTTACATGCTGGCGGGTCAGGTCATGTTCCGGAGCCGCGACTCAACCATGATCATCCTCAGTGATAACGACGAGGAGACGGAACTCATCGTCAACCTGGAGACTCTCGCGCAAGCAGCCATCATCTTCATCATGGGCGTGGCGATCATCGTTAGTAATGTCCTCATCATCGCCACGTACCTAAACTATAGAGGTCAGTTCGTAATGTACATATATACACCCGCTTCATATACAAATGCTTCTCGCTTACTTTCAATCCCACTAACAGCACTAGCAATAGTTTGCAAATATAGCAGAGCAGTTAAAAATATTATGGTCGGGTTTCTAATTTAAATCTTCACGAAATCGAAATCTAATTTTACTTATTCCTGACTCAAAAATAAGTCTAGCTCGCATTGCATTAAGTTAATAATATATGATAGTACCCCCAGGGATTTCATTTTATATGTAATAATCTCGTTCCATAATGGATAAGAAAATATCTATAACCTTAATAATTCACAAAGCAGTACCTAAAAAAGTAACAAGATCAGTGGAAAAAAATCGATTCCGTTCTTTTTCATGTGGTAGAACTTTTGCTTGCATACACTTTCTAAGTGAAAATATTTATTGATGGATGGGTAAACACATTTGATCCGTGTCCTCATGTCACTCAATGTTAGGGGTAAACGTCCGTATTTACCGTTCCGACGGTGACGTCACTGGTTATGGGAGCACATGATGTTCTGAAGCGTTGTCTGTCTATAACATACGTACACGTGAGATACCGTATCGAATATCATTTGGTTTTTATGCGACTATTCGCTTTTCCGTCCGCGCCGTGACGACGACATGCGATATGAACATGAAACGAATGAAAATGTAATATAGTGACTTTTTTACATGACAGAGGGCAACAGTGTTTGGCATCAGGAGTGTTTGCATGTGGTTAAACGACAAAGTGCTCTCTGTTATGTGCTGACTTTGTAAAACGTGTCTGAAACTGCCTGAATGACATACCTGTCGAAATTGAAAGTTCCTTCAGAAATAGAACGAGTTTTTATTACGGTTTCCTTTCGCTTTCTTAAAGAATTTATAGTTTGTAGGTTATCTTTTTACAAACGGTGACATTGAATATGTAAACAGTTGTATAACATAAAACAGCATGGCAATAATCATTTCACTACACGTGTGAAAAACATTTATTATTTTCAATGTGTCAAGTCTAGTAATTACTGCAATAATGTACATACATATTTCACGCTGTTTATAAAATAGTTATTCTATTGATTGGTACATATTATAGTAAATTATTATAAAAGCTGGAAATAAAACACATATTTTCATATAAATATGAAATATAAATGTATAGTATTAGAAATTACAAATTACGAATGTTAATCATTAAATAACCTTATGCGGAAGTATGGCCCATTGACACGCACAATATTTTCTCGCAACTAATTTCAGTATCAACCATAACATTACCCTGAAAAGACTCATATAAAATATTCCAATCACAGGGAAATCTAACGTTAGACAGTTCCTGCAGACCTGGCATAACATTTGATATAATGTTTGCTTTCTCACGAATTTCGGCTAAAATCCATAAAGAAACTATTAAAATCGTATCGCTTGACCTTGTCCTATAGCAGAACTCAGTTCGCCATGTCGAGTCAGAGGGCACAGCCAGTTAAAATGCCATACTAAACATATTTCATCATGATCAATAATTCATATCCACGCATGGGATTACGCCAAATTTATAACATGGCAGGCGGCATAGGAACGATATCCGTACCATTGCCGTACGTTACAATAGAGCACAAAAATAATTGGCTATCGGTCTTGGAGACGAACGATATTTTCAAGATTCGGATATAGTTCGCACAATCGGATTAATGTTCTTTCATCTGTAGTAACTTTTGTCACAATCGAATTGGACTATTCACAAGAGAATTTGTGGTTTCGCAGTCATTTTTCTTCTAACATTACAATTACTTTCCAGTGAATAAGTTAAGGAAAAAATTATCGACAGTTCTCGTGGGAAGAACAGTGTCTAACTATCTGTCTGCTATAATCTGCTTTCCATGATATTCCATGTTCAATGCATGCGTGTCTCTGTATGTGTCTTGTTGCAAACATTTTACAAATCACACACTGTATGTATTATGTCAACGTTTTTCTGAGTCTATTTACTTTATTCTAGCTTTCATAAATCCAGACGGTATGTTTTTCAAAATACTCAATTATGTTTTTATAGTAATAAATACTCGTTACATTTTCATGAAGCTATAAAAAAAATCACTTCATGAAAAACTTCGCTATACGTATTATATACGTGTATAGTGTTTAAAATATTAACACAATATAATGTAAGGATAAAACATGAAGTATTTTTAGCTCATCGACCTCCTGTCGAAGAGCTATAGTGTTCGGTACGATGTCTTCCGATTTCAAACATTTTTACGTTTATTGAATGAAAAATTATACGAGTATATTAATATTATAAATGCATAATTGATGTGTTATAATCTTTACTTTAATTTATTAAGATAAGGTTTAACTTTTAGTTGTTGTTTATTGTTACAGGTCCTTCAGAGGTTATAAATCACTACTTGCTGTCTTTAGCAGTAGCAGATCTTCTCTGTGGACTTCTGGTAGTACCCTTGTCCGTATATCCAGCGATCGTACAGCAGTGGGTGAGTTTATATTTGAAATGGTCATTATTACAGTAAATAATCTGACATTGTTCTACGAATAACCAATAGGATAATACAAGGCATGTAACAAGACTAAGAACGGAAACCTCCTTTCCCGAGATAGAAGCAATATTACAGGAATATGCACTCATTCTAGTACAATTTGTCATTGTATAAAGTAATCTCTTGTCATAATAGAATGTATGTAATTCAACAGTAATGATCATACAATTAATTACCCTGATTTAAATATTTTCCATAAACTTTACATGGATTCTTTTGCCAACAGGTGTATGGTGACATCATCTGTAGAATTGTTGGATATCTGGAAGTGACACTTTGGTCAGTTAGTGTCTACACGTTCATGTGGATCAGTGTAGACCGATATTTAGCTGTCAGGAAGCCATTGCGATACGAGACTATCCAGACTAAAACAAGATGTCAATGTTGGATGGCATTCACATGGATATCCGGCGCAATGTTGTGTTGTCCGCCGCTGTTAGGTTTCAACAAACCACTGTTTGACCGAGACGCATACATCTGTATGCTGGATTGGGGCAATATGGCCGCTTATTCAGCGACACTAGCGATCCTAGTGCTGGGACCTAGTCTCATCACAATCGTCTATACCTATAGCTACATATTTTCTATGATGAGGAAATTGAAAAGTGGCGTACCCATTCACGATAAGGAATACGCGACAGCCTTATCAGAGAACCTGGGTAACCCGAGTCACATCATGTCATTCGTACTGGTTATGACTTTCTGGTTATCTTGGTCACCGTACATTGGAGTGCGGTTATACGAATACTTCACTGGCACCAAGTTCCAGATTCCGTTCCTCCATTTCGGTATCGTCTGGCTGGGAATGCTGAACTCGTTCTGGAAGACACTCATTCTCGTCACACTAAGTCCACAGTTCCGATTGGCTTTGCGCATATTCTGTATGACGATTTGCTGCCGGTACAAAGGCAGAATGCAAGCCGAGTTAATAGGCATGGATGCCGACGACTGACTATTATCCAGTCAAAAACCATGGACCGTTGCATTTATCAAGAGAACCGAACTATTTTTGAAGAAACTTGTGGAGTGTTACAAAGGTATTTTTCGAAATCCGCGCACCGTTTTATCCGTTGTCAAGTCGCGTGATGAGAACGTAATGAGTACCTCGTTTTGACAGTTGAGTTGATTAGGTTATGCCAAGGTACATAGTTGGACGTACAACATTCATTATTAAAAGTGACAGGCGATGTGTATTGTTCCATATGTGGTTGTGAAACAGTGTGGTTATTTTGTTAAATCTGTTCTAGTAAATGCACGTTTTTACGATACCATCGCTTGTGTAAAACTGTTATATGTATATAGAATTAATGGGGTTCCGTATCGTAACGGTATCTCTGAACGAATCATTTATTGACCGATTCCACGAACAGGAAATATTCGACTGTCTGCTATTGTTGTCAGACCGATTATATCAATCGCAGAAATGAGAATGAGAATAACAACGAAAAGAATCAGAACGACTACTGCAGTGTATGGAAACATCAGATCAACTAACAATCTATATCGTATGTAACTTTATTTCTTATTCAATCACACTTGTGACCAAGGTGCTCATGATTTCTAATCTCCTTGTGTTATTTACACTTTAAATTTTAACATGCGTTCTTCGTGTAACTAACTATGAGGGATTTTGAAAAGATCAATGCATGTTAACAGAAATTTTACATAACTGGTGGTATCAATGGCAACATTTGTGCCCTATATAATCTTCTAAATCACTAAAGACTACAAGAAATACTCCTTTAAAAAAAACAAATGGTTGTCAGAATTACTTGAAACTCCGTAACATAACGTAACATACCGTATAAGAATGTAACGTATTCGTAGTCGCTTAGTGTTAGTTAAAATTATTGTAGCGGGGCAGATATTTAGAGTATTTTGTAAATGATATGTAAGTTAAACTTAACTTAAACGGTCAATTAAAACTCTTAGATATAACATTTAGGATCCCCCTCTGCTTGTCAAACAGCATTGAAGGGAGAAAAATTATGAGCCTTGGCTTCGCTCAACGCAATAACAACCCTTGTGCTGCTATCTTGCGTCAACGTATTGCATTACTTTCACCTGCAGACATCATTCATTTCATTTATTTATTATTGCATGTATTTACACATTCTTGTATTCTTCTGTTTTCTAGTTTAAATGGGGCTGTCTAATGATATTTCAGGATTTTCTAAGGGTTTTTCAATGAAAAGAAACTGTTGTATAAACTGATTTATAGTATGTGTTCTTTTTGAACCGAACTTGAATATATTATTAACCTATTCATGATATCGTTGTAATAATGTTATTTTAATGCAAAGTGTTAAATTGTGTCTTTTCATCTTTCTGCTGTTTTACATTAACCATATTTTAGTATTTATCTGCACAAATTATTTGTATATACTACATTTGTTTCTTTTTTGACTAATAACATTTGCATATTACAACATACGTATGTATTATGACATTACATATTTGCATTTAAATATCCCGGAAATTAGATTCTTCGAAATTTCAAAATTAGTTGTGCAAAATATTTTTACAAATAATATTTCGCTAATTATAGTCTAAGAATACGGTTAGATTACTAAATCAGCAAATCAAATTATGGAAAAAAAGTTCATGTACATTTACAGCACAAATTAATGCACAAATTACCATTTTAACAGTTTTTTCGAGGGAAATCACAATATAGATTAGTAATAATTAATTTTCTATATTATCATAGTTATGAAGTAGGTATATATAATTAATTTTTAATATCGCAAATAAAATATTAATAGGAAATAAAATATTTCAAACGTAAAATTTAACGTTTATTTATTTATTTTGTAAATAAGACTGCCCCATTTGTTTTCTTAAATTCTCGTTTAATGAATCTACGTTAATTTAAACAAAACAAAAAAATCAGCAAAATCTAATGAAAATCATAAGAGCAACGAAATACACTGTAAACATAGAGAAATAAAATCAAGCAAATGTTTCGAAACAACCGAAATGGCGAACGATTAAATATAACAGTGAGCTTACCGTTTTAAACAGTTGACACATTAAAATATATCAATGCCTGATTGTACATGATGTTGCCTTGTATTTTATATATTAAGATGTTCTTCAATTTTGGCGAAAATTCATCATAAACTATATATATATATATATAGATTTACTATACATACATATGATAT
>JAGJTL010000025.1:84115-100384 GCA_022063505.1 Calosoma granatense
ATAATATATTTTATTATTTGTTTCTGTGTTTTTATCGGAAGAAAAATATATTACAAGCACTTTTTCATTTGGATGTTATTTAGTATTATCGTTGATCGAGATGTAATATATTTGAGAAAAAGTAATGTATGACTTCCCGCCTATTCTGACCGGATGCCGCCATGATGGTATCCATTAATGCCTGAATCCACTGGTGCGGGCGGGGGCAGGTTTCCAAAATGGCCTATTCCAAGGTGCGAGCTTGACTCGATACAGTAGATACAGTGCTGACCAGGGGCAGAAACTCACTTCTATTATCGAAACAACTAAAATTATTTCAACATTTTAATATGTTCTCTAAACTAATAAGATGTATTTTACTAACAAGTACATACACGCATATGTCATATCATTATCGTTTATGTTTTCAATGAAAACAATATGTTGAAATATAAATAAAATAGAATCCGAATACATGAGAGTTTCTGTACGGTCCGGCATTGAGTTCTACTCAACTAGTCACCTGCATTTATATTTTAACAAATATTTGTACAGAGTGGTATCAGATAACTTAAATATCCATTTGAACAGTATATTCAATTAACTAAAGTTAATCGTTTTCTCTTCGATTTTACAAACAACTGTGTAATTATTGATTTATACTCAGAGTAGGAATGTATACCATCGAACGTTGCATGAGAGAGAGAGTCTAAAAACAAACAAATGAATGTTGCGTCAGCCATTGTATGGCTTTTATAGGTTATGTAACTAGGCATACTACCGTGTTAAACATTTTATTAAACTATTGTATATGTGCTTTACGATTATCAAGTAGTCATATAATTACTAAATATTACAATATATAAATATTATATACATACATACATACGTTAATTAATTAACTAACTAATATTCGGAAGCTGGGAGTGATGTATGACTTAGAGATGATGATGTGCAGATTGTTGTGATGAGAGATAGATGATGTTTGATGATAATAATGAAACATAGGTACAATGTATTGTTACGAGGTAGGACAGATATTCTGAACGTGTGTGACGAAGATATGTAAGTTTTTTAGCTATTACGAAAAGTCATATTTGTTATGCTCACGACAGTCTAATTTTCTACGTAGTCTGCTAGTTTTGTACTATAGTTTTGTAATGTGAGTATATGAATATAAGAAATAATTGCTATTATTATTCAAATAAAAGTGTTCACAATTTTGTGTAGTAGCTTGGAATATTTTAAAATAAAATTCATTGTAGATTACATGGGTTTTTTAATGGAAGTATTTCAATTTCCATTTTTCCTTTCACATACACTGTGTTAAAATCAAGTACCAAAAAATCAACAGTCTATAAAAAAATTTAGGTACTTTAGTACCTTCAGGACCACCGGTGCCGTTTTACTATTTAGTGTGGGCGTTTCAATAAATGGAACATGGATTAAAATAAAACAAATTGTTCCAGAATATGTATTGAAAAATAGCGAATGGTTTTATACTGCAATATTTTTGCATATAATTGTCCGATGCAACCCCCAAACTGGACTGAACTAGTTCAAGGCCGGTTGAGGACCGCTGAACTGTCAGAATAATCTCTGGGATGACTACAATACATAGCCGTCAAACAAATTGCATACCTGGAAGGCGCAATTAACATAAGTTATATGTAATATAAAATAAACAATATTTTAGTGATAACTAGTGAATGATAATTTATCAAATTATTGCAAAATCATTTCTAGATGCGTAATAATATACACTAGATAAACCAAGTATATAAAACATAACGCAATACATTTGAAATGTTCGTATTTATAGATTTATTTTATTCTTAGTGTTCACATCCATTATATTATTGATATTGATAAAATAATCTAAACGAAAAATCATATATTCCCTCCTTAGGAAATTATCTTTATTATATTACCTTAAATGTAATATTAAAAATTTTCCATACAATTTGCGGGAAATTCCTATTAGAGTGTATGTCAAAATGTTTCACCATCTTATGAAATATTACAAATATCCATTGTAAATTACTTTAATTTTTACCTCAATTAGTGGAATTTGTACGAAGATTCATAAAGAATTGAAATACAGTTCGTTCTATGATGTTCCAGTAATAAATATTGTTATTGCTAGTTAAGCAGTACTAATTTTGCAAGAAGATTTTGTGCGATTTTTAAATAATTTTAGAGAAATGTTTATATAAAAAATAAACCTGATATAAACAAAGTATATGATAACCAGAACGAATTGGTAAATTTCACCTTAAACCAAGATCATTAACCTGAAAACTGAATACGTGACAAGTATGATTAGTTGATTGTTTTACGGTCACTGTGTGTTGATGACGCATGGTATTTTTTCAGGTAGATGTCAGCACGAAGCACAGTTTGCATTGGTTGGCATTACAATAATATTGTCTTGTCCGAGTTGTGCTGCATGATGTGATGTATTGTTGGGGAATAATTAAGGTAAATTCAATAAACCTACCATTATATTACATTTAACTATAACTACTGCCGTAATATTTAAATAATAACATCGCCTACATTACGTGCTCGGTTTTAATTAATTTGTTTATAGAAATCTTTCTAGAACGTTGACTAGGTGGCACTTGTGTAATGTCATTCAGGACAATCATATAGAACTGTCAAAATGATTTGACGTTGCATGGTAAAACAAACGCAAAACGTGCTTTTATGTGAAAGATCGATCGAAGTGCAGTGTTACATGGTGTGATGTTGCCAGAAAGTGAATTGTATTGCGTAATTTTCATTTCAGAATGCCAATACAGGCGCCCCAGTGGACAGAATTCCTATTATGTCCAGTATGTTGTGTAGAATTTGATGTCTCACTTCGTAGTCCGATTAGTCTTGGTTGTGGACATACAACATGTAAAGCATGCCTCTCAAATCTTCACCGCAAACAATGTCCGTTCGATCAGACTACCATAAGCATAGATATAGAATGTTTGCCAGTGAATTACGCTCTACTTCAGCTTGTCGGCACTGCTGCGCCGAAAGAAACTGACCATGTTGATTGCAAAATTGTACCGAAGGAACATCAGTCGCATTACTTAAAGTCGAAAAAATGCATCGAAGAACTCGCCTTGTATCTGAAACCCTTCTCAAATGGAAATATAAACAACAGCACGAGCATCTTGTCGCGACCGATGCAGAGGAAATTAGTGACGCTTATTAACTGTCAATTGGTAGAAGATGAAGGTCGCACAAGGGCAATGCGAGCCGCCCGATCATTGGGTGAACGAACTGTTACCGAGCTAATTCTGCAACACCAGAATCCACAGCAGTTATCCGCTAACTTATGGGCTGCGGTACGGGCGCGGGGATGTCAGTTCCTCGGGCCTGCCATGCAGGAAGAAGTGCTAAAACTCGTGCTACTCGCACTGGAGGACGGAAGTGCGCTATCAAGGAAAGTGCTAGTAATGTTTGTGGTCCAGAGGCTTGAACCACACTTTCCTCAAGCATCGAAAACCAGCATCGGACATGTTGTGCAACTGCTTTATCGAGCCTCATGTTTTAAGGTTAGTTTTTCTACATTTTCACACACATATTTCACAATTTATTCATTTACACAAAATATCAACAAATGTATGTATTAAGCCGTGGTGTTGAATATTTTAAGTGTGATGCAACATTGTGAAATTACATCATCAACAATATTTATTAATTATGGGATATTTATGAATCCGGTGAATGTTATTTTAACAATAATGCAGTTATTTTTAGATTAATTAAAATAAAATTTGAAAGTAAAATTAGTTTTTTTTTTCATTATATTTTATAGGTTTTGTAGTATTACATAATTGTTTCTTTTTGTTGTTTTTTTATTTTTATTTCGTACGCTACGATTTCTGTATAGAAACTACAGAGCAGAAATGATGATTATAGATAATAAGTGCTTTGTAACAATATCTCTTTCCACATCACTGATTTAGAATAATTGCTGGCTTATAATTAGCTAGTAACAATAAGAATGACAAGTATTCATTATACTAAATCGCTGGTAAGACATTGTGTAAAAATATGATAGCAAACTAGAATCCGCGAATGTATATTGATTGAAAAGAGAAAGTATAAGAAAAGTGAAATGTTTATCTATTGTAAACAAAAAACTGTTAACAAAAGTAAAATTAATTTAACTCAGTATTTATTTACTGGTTATATTTTTTATTTATGTTTCAAATTATTGTTCGTTTAGAAGTGTTTTTAAATTGAATGAGTTCATACTGGATTGTAATATTTAAAATATATTCTTTTATTATGCGTTTATGTACTATAATGTAATATTTTCTCTTCAATTCAATCGTGTTTAGTGAGTGTCATTTTAAGTTTCGGATCTTTTTATATTATAAGATACTTACCGTAATATTTTATCAGCCTGAAAATCTGAATTTTTTTTGCCACCATAACATTTCATATTATAAGAACCCTACATTAATGTTTTAACCACCTAAATTGAAGTTGTTTTGCAATATGGCATGTTTGTTTTTATAATGTCAGGTATCGAAAAGGGAAGGTGATTCGTCTTTGATGCAATTGAAAGAAGAATTCCGCACGTACGAGGCGTTGAGAAGAGAACATGATGCTCAGATTGTACAGATTGCTACGGAGGCAGGTCTCAGGATTGCACCGGACCAATGGAGTGCTCTGCTGTACGGTGACACGGCACATAAATCACATATGCAGTCCATCATTGATAAACTTCAGACACCGCAGTCCTTCGCTCAGAGTGTGCAAGAACTAGTGATAGCGTTACAGAGAACTGGTGATCCGGGAAAATTGAGCGCGTTACGACCACATCTTGAACTGTTGGCTGGCATTGATCCTAGTCCAGGTAGAGAATTAATAATGTTTTACAACAGTAACAACATATTTCGTTTTAATCAGATCTTAATTAAAAAATTCTAGCAACTATACAATATCAATAGAAGTTTTTCTGTTTGTAATTATATCTTTGTATACAGAGTTAAAAATTATGTGACGTTGATTAATATTTATACAGGAAAATGATATGTTATCAGTATATAATCCAGTTATATCTATTGTTTCATATAACAATAGAACGATACTTTAAAATATGAAAGAATTGTGTGATAATAATTTGATGATTTTATAGAATCTAGTACACCATCTTGGAAGGAATGTAGTGAAGCTTTAGAAGGAGTAAAATTCGTTGTAGCCGGTCTGGTGGACTTCATTCAACATCATGGAAATCGTAAACTTCAGGAAGTTGG
The DNA here is from genome assembly GCA_022063505.1 of Calosoma granatense. Lineage (NCBI taxonomy): Eukaryota > Metazoa > Arthropoda > Insecta > Coleoptera > Carabidae > Calosoma > Calosoma granatense. The sequence continues at coordinate 89,362 of JAGJTL010000025.1, forward strand.
GCATGCGCATAACGCCAAGTATAAGATCAGTATGTGCCGGGACTTAACCCTCAGGGGTAGCTGTCCACGCGGTACTAATTGTACTTTCGCACATTCCAATGAAGAACTGGAAAAGTAAGTTTCACTATTCATTTCATCAATTAACTAGAATATTTTTTGCTTTGTTACTTTTTTCTACCAAATTTATTTATACAATGTTATTCGACAAATTAATATTAACACAACATAAATAATAAAAAATCAGTAGTAGAATAAACTAAAAACACTTTTATCTAATTTCAAATAAATGAAAGAAACTACCATATGCGTTATTAATTATTGTCTAATTAAAGATTGGTACATGGTAAACATACATGATATTGCTTGATAATTTATTTATTAGTACTGATTATTTTGTTCTACGTTACATATTCGCATTCTTCTAGAAATTATCATTTCTAGGTTTTGATTTGAATTTTCACAGATATCGCGCGAAGAATCGTAAATCAGTTGTGCGTAACAATTCTACTATAAAAGATCAACATGTTAGTGAGAATCATTCGCCGGTTGAGAAATCGTATGTTCAACAAGATGAGGTGTTGTATCCAAACACGGGACCTACAGTCAGCCCTGTGTCCGTACCAGCTGTTGTTCCAATTCCTAGAGTTGGGTATGTACCAACAGAAAACTGAATATTTCATTTGTAATGTTGTATATTAATGTTTACAGGTATGAATGTAATCCGTATGTACCGGTTCCGACGTATCCTGCCTCGGGTACTTCCTATCAACCTCCGCAACAACAGATATTCGCGCCTACGCCAGGCACTTTCACACCGGATATATACAGTGCTGCGCCTCATAATATGGTTCTTACTTCAGGTGGACAGGTATGTCAGATTTTATTAATAATTTGTGTATTTATTTACACCTTCATTGCTACTTCCAAATGTCATATAAATAGAAGAATATAAAACTTATTTCCATGTTAAATATTTTCTCATAAACTCCTACATTTGCGCTCATATAAGTTAAAAGGAAAGTTTGTTAATTTATTACAAAATATGTGGTTTCTATATAATTTTAACGGTTAATACTGGATATAATATATAGATTCCATTCATTCAGGTGTATTCTACGCAGCCAGACTATGCTGTAACTGCACCACCGTCCACAGACCATCGAACTATGGAAATGGCAATGAATAAACGTCCAAACTGGGATCAGATACAGGTGCAGCTCGCTAAACTTCCGCCCAATATGCAGAACTCCCAGTCGAAACGAACTGCACCAATGAAAAGTTTAGCCGAACTTCAGCAACGAAAACTAGAGGTGATCTCACAGTTGGAAAAAGTTGTGGGCAAAACAGCTGCTTCAATCATTTCCAATTCAGCCTCAACACAAGCCAAGCAAGATAGTTCGCCTGTCGGTGGATTTGATGGACCAGCGCCGTATTATTTCTGTATGGGACAGATGAACACAGCACCTACATTCGTGCGATCCGATTCAATATTGAAAGCTGAAGATGATTACGTTCCATTTGATACACCGTGTGTCAGTAAGTACGGACCTATCTCACGAATGCCTAAAGATAATGTTGGAGGCAGTCAGGCGGTGCAAGTATCTTCAACGTTCGGCGATAACACTATTTCAACACCGATGGTACGACGACCTGTCTCGGCACCAAGTCCTGTTCCATCCTGGTACGTCACCAATTCACCGAATCTACAAGAGGCACTTAATTCCGGTCATACTATTATCTCACCGTCGGTTAAAGTGAAGGACGGTTATATATTACATCACGGTACGATGGACTCGCCGTCCTACTACATTCAACGTATGCAAGATAATCCCTCGAAGAAACTGCTGGACGAATCGCAGAAAGTTAAGCTGCAACTGCGCAATCTGGAGAAGAAAATCAACGATCTGAAGCTGGCTTCACAAGGCGTTACAATGAATGAACGAGACCGATTGACGCAGGAATTGCAACTTATCGAACAAGGGATATTTGAAAAGCAGAAAGAAGTTAAACTGGTACGTTCAAGTGTATTTCTTTATTGTCCATTTGTTAAATGACGCTTAAACTTTATCATATCGTGTATACAAATTCTAGTACAGTTTAAATACATTGAATGTCATACTGGTGTTAATTAAATAATTTGTTGTGAAATATAGAATCAGTTGGTTTCGTCGTTAAGCCAATTGCCTGACGGTGTTTGGGGTCCGGCTGATGACATGGGCGGACCTGAGGAAGACACCTATGAAGAAGGTATAGCTCAAGACATACGTGAACTGGAACTTCGGTGGGAAACAGAGTTAGAAGAACAAGAAAAGCGGTGGTCCAGTGAAGAAGACTCCGCTAATAAATAACTTTTGCAGAGGCTGCTTTCAAACTGAAGAAAGAATTTTTATTTTCATTTAACATGTATAGATTTTCTATTGGGGGAATCAATATTTTCCTTCAATTGACGTAAGTCGTAGCTTTGTCCGATTATTTAGTTGTTATAATTGTTGGTAATAGATGACATTTGCAGTGGATTGTACTTAAATTATTTCACCATAAAGTCTTAACACATAACTTGTTCATACTGCAAAAGATTTCATAATTAAATTGTGTTTTTTTTAAGGTTATATGACCGGTGACGTCCCGAATTGATTATTCAAGTATAAAGAATAAATTCCATACAAGTTTTCTTTAAATATTGTCATCTATTACTGATAAAGTTAACTAGTCCATTTATTATATTTCGTTCGTACATATACGTAATTTGCAGACCGAGTGATTTACATGAGTTCCTATAGATAGAAAAATATTCTGTGTTTTTTTCTTTTCAAACACTTTTTCTTCCGTTTGAAAAATGTCTGTGCAATATGAATCAGTAAGTAAATCTTGCATGTACGCTTGCACTATCAACCCAATGGGTTTAAGTTATATACATATTTAATCTATCGTTTTAAAAATATGACAGGTGTGGTATTTGTAATCCGGGTTAGAAATATGAGTGTTCAATCTCTAAACGTCAATGATTTGTGCAGGTGACACTTGAATGTAGCAAGGTTGGTTTCGTAGTGGAGTTAGTAGTATAGTTCTATTGTGTGCCGAACATCTAGATTCACTTGTCACGACTGCAACATCTGACAGTTCTGTCCAAACTTGTAAGACTAGTGTGGTGATGACAGCTTATGTCACATGATGATGATGATGATGATGACTTATTTTAGTAATATTTTATCCAGATGTTAATGGACGATTCTTGTGATTTTAATGAGAGAGTCTGGTGCGAATATCTTGACGTGAAACGTTGGTATGTTGACAATGCGTTTAACTAAACTGAGGTTAACTTCGACTTTTAGTAAGAAAATGGGTTTAATTTTCACTAATTTCATAACTATCAATCAGTCGTGTCGCTTTCAGCGTGCAATTCATTTCTAAAATATATCAGAATTGTAATTTTCATTGTTCACCCGATATTTAGTTTTTCATTGAAACTATTAAATCATCATGTTTTTTTTTTCATGTAATTACAAACAGTTGGTTTATTTGCTTTTTACCGAATACTTTTGTGCTGAGAAGTCTGAATAACCTCAAATTAATGATTTGTCAAATTTTGCTTGTTGTTTTTTGAATTTCTTTTTTCCTAACTAGATAGATAGATATAGTTTTGTCAGCCGTCACGTTATTTGTTTACAAAGTCTGTGATCATCTGAAAGCGCAATGTTCACTTACGCTATTATCTTCCAGTTTTAATGGGAGGTTCTAGTTGATTTTGACAGAATCTAGTAGATCACAGTAGTATTACCGAGTGGTTCGATGCGAGAAGGTTTTCAAATATATTAGCTAAAAGGAACTATTTATTATTGATTTACATACGTGTGAATTGAGCAAACAGGCATCGCATTATAAGGTAAATGAAATTTACGCTAACCGTTCGTTAATAATTATTATCTGTAGATAAATATTGTGTACCTATGTAATTTGGTCTATATAGCTTCAGACATTTGAGATAACAGAATGTGATGCATTGTTCGGAATTTGGACATTGCGTAAGTTACGTTATAAATAGTTTCTTTCCAATAAATGGGCGCGATGAACCTTTTCACCGTCTTTAATCATGCTGTGTGTGAAAATTGAAATGTATATCAATGTTGTCAATTGATATATACAAGTTTTAGTAAGCATTTGTTTGAAAATGCAATTTGTATTCCTTCTGAATCTAAATTTTACATAGTTTTTATGTGTTTCTTGTGTGTATGTTTGAACATATGCATGTAGCAAGAACAACTTATATTCATATATAATGTTTCTATAATTATTATTGTAACTATATCCGTCGCACATATACGTGAATATAATTTGGAACATTGAAATATTTCTATACAACTCACCAAAGATGAGAAATATTCAGTTTATTACAAACTTTGAATTCTCTCTCATTGTTTAATAAAATCATATGTATTACATACGAATGTAAGTGAGTAATTGTCCGAATTCTATTCACAACTGTTGCGAGAGCTTTATTATCATAATACATGTTTTTAATTATCGGGATAGATTGGTGACTGCAATATTGGATTAGGCTGTGTATCATTATTTTTTAACGAAGGTGTATATTGTATTTTCAACATAATATTTTCGTTTTAGTATGTTACTATTATTTCTCAATATTGTTTTTAGACAAACTACTTGATTTGTAATAATTTATTTTTTAGTCCTTCCTGGCAATCATATAATATGTATTAGGGCATGTTGCACATGTAATTAATAACTTGTACTGATTACATTAATCACGGTTGTATTATAAAAATTGGGTGGAAGTATATTTAATTATACCAATAAATTATAACGGTTGTTAAGTAATAACTGCTATTACTTCTGGTCTATTTTATTTCTAATTACCTTTTATTTTCCCAGTGATACTAAGTGAAAGTTCCATATATTACATATCAGTGACAGCGGTTTATTTTATAATTATTCAATTCCAATTTCATCCTGTGTTGATAAAGCCAGATAACAATGTTCATATGTTTATTTCTTTATTGTTGAAATATGATCATAAAACATTAACTTATCAGTAATTTACACTAAATAATTTCATTTTATCTAACTTTATATTAATGGAATTCCCCGAAAATAAATATCAAGCTATGTAGCTAGGTATTATTTGTTTAAATAATCCGCAACTAATCTGTTAGTTTAGCTGACATCCGTATAGATGACACTAGCGTGGCCTTGTGTGCTGACCTAATTTTTTTTCTAAATTCCAGCTGTCAAAAGTCTAACCAGTGTTCCAGTCGGGAGTCGCAATGCGGCAAAATTATGGTTGAACATTGTTGAACATGCCGGTAGTTTGTATAAAACGTTTTTACTTAATTAGATATTAACTTAGTACGTCGTGTCAGTGAAATAATTACGCACAATAATGCCGCACACGGTTACCAGTTCGGAAGAATCTAGAATTCATCCACCTCACTATCTACACGAGTTGCCACACGAGGACGAAGAGCGTCTCGCGAAATTGTTCACAAAACTCGATGCTGATGGCAATGGCAATATTGACATTCATGAACTTTCAGTTGCATTGAGAGAATTCGGAGTGCCACACAGATATGCGGAGGTAAGTTGTTGATTTCTTGTTGGACGATTCGGATTTGTTGCTACGCAACGTTATTTTCAGTCGGCCTGTTTTTTGCAACCTAGAAAACCCGATTTCGGATTTCGCAATACTCTTTTTAGATTATTTGATATGTATAGTTAATGTATGAAATTAGAATACGAAAGAAATTGTGGGTTATAGAAATCGAAAATGTACATAATTCTGATAATTCTAATGTTCAACAGATTAATTAGAATATTCTTAAAAATTTCTACATTCAAAGCTTATTTGTTCAGTCTAAATGTCTTCAGCCTGGATTCCAAAGACTAGTTTTTTGATTCCTAAAAGTCTATGTTTAAAAAATAGCTTTCAGTGGGAGTATTTCTTCACATGCTAGAAATATGTTGAATTTTTAACAGTTTTGTACAAATGTCTATTGATTATTAATTATTACATATTTTTGTTCCGTGTCCTTCATTGTATATATGTACATGTACAATGTTTATCATAATGCTAATATATTCTGTTAAAATAAAGTTATATAATTTACATGACCACATGTCCTGTGCATATAAAAAGGTATCGTGTTACATATGACACATATTATTTCATAGACGTCCGTTAGGTTAATACTGAAATAATAAAAATTGATCTTCTAGTGACAGTGTGTAGTAAAATCTGATTTGAACTGGTTTCGTTTGAGCCTCTGTATTTCCGTTTTTATAAAATGTACCGGTTTGTTCCGGGTTTAATTACTACCTATGCAGATGATATGTAAATTGATGATTAATATGCTATGCTGTACATTTTCTAGTTACAGACTAAATTTATTAATTTCACTTACATTGTATTATGAAGTATTTACATTATTCGTTAAAAATGAAGTAAATTAGAATTTTGTTTTATTGAAACACGAGACTTTCTCTGAAATATTCAAGAAATGTAAACTAATTTTGTGCATTTTAAAATGAAATTTGTGAAAGTTTTTTTTATCACGGTATTATATTTTTCCGTTTTACAAGCATAAAGAATTTTATCTCGTTATTTGATTTCTTTTTATCTTTTGAAAGATATTTTATTGAAATTCTTTGCTGTATATCAGGGAAAAAAATTCCAGTAGCGTAGGTCATACATTTTATTGATAGGGTTTCAGATGATTACAGTAAAATTTTACCAATCATTTGCTATTCTATGGCTTGTTTTTAACATTTTAAGTAAGCAGAAATTTTGTTTGCTAGGTTTCAGGATTAATTTGTAGTACATATGTTACAGTATAAATGTGTTGACGGTGTTTTCTTTGTGAGTTTTATTTTAATATTTAACATATTCTGTCTGTGGCTGTATTCTCGCGTAAAGTACTGCTGGAAAAACCGTGGAAGGATCAAAGGTTAAAAGGTTGCAGTTGTATAATGATTTTATGCAAAAAATTTCAAGAGTGCCATGTTATTTTAAACTACAGGCGAGATGTAGAATATTTAATTATTTGTTCACAAAAGAAGAGAAGTAATTTTCTTTTTTTTGCATACAGTTTTATAAATTATAATGCATATGAGAAAAATTAACGTTTTGTAACATCTTAAATCACGAATGTAATAAATATAAAAATATAATAAAGATCATATAGATTTTCCTGATTTCAAACATTGGCTTCATTTTAAGATATTTCAAGACTTGCGTATCCTGTATATGGAAATATTAATAATGTTTTTTTTTACTTAAAATGTCCTCAGTAATCTCTTAAAATTTTAGTACGCTATGTAGAAATCATACAGTATAGGATATATATTTTAATACATTTATAACTTAGGAATCCTGATTTTTGAAACAGCCTATATAATATAGTAAAAAAAAGTTTAATGAATGAAAAATGTTATATAAGTTAAGGAAGGACATAAGTGTATACTGATATATGTATGTATGTGTGTTTTCTAGAAATTTATTAAAGAATCGGACAAGACTCAGAGTGGAGCTGTATCGCTGGCCGATTTCATCCACTATGTCCGGGAACATGAAAAGAATCTTAAACTACATTTTTCACACCTCGATAGGAATAGAGACGGTAAGTTGAACATAGATGGAGTATCGTTGAAATAATCATTACATATATGCGTGCACATTTGCGGAACAAGATATGAATGAATGTAAAATGTTAAACATGTATAATTTATGAACTAGATCAACATTGATGTAGGATAGTATATTATATAATTATGTATGTATCATTTCTATTTTTATAAGCATTTAAATATACATGTTTTCTGTAAAAAAATATGATAAAAGAAAAAATGTATGAAAGTTGTATTATAATATGACTTTTCATTTTTTAAACGTATACTAATTCATAGTAAGGTTTCGAAAATTTTTTAAAATTTGATTTCAAACTGAATGTATTTCTAAATTTGCTTGTTAATATGAGAGAACTGAAAAATGTGTATTAGTTTCAAATTAAGATAATATATTTGTCATTTCTAAATATTTAACAAACTTGTACGAGTCTTTAGGTTTATAATTTCTAGTATAAACATACAAATTCTTCAATTTCAAGTTTCATTGACGAATTTTGTAGCCAGAAATAAATTTCAATCTCAATGCGAGGCCTCCCATTGTACTGTATACGTTTTGGGGCAAGTCTTTTGGCACAAAATTTGTTTTGGTAGATAAAAGTGTCTATATTTGTACTGCTGATATACTGAAAGTTGACTTGTATGCGTTCAACAATTGCGTTTTACTTTCATGGGGAATCTAGTCCGAAAATCAAGGATCATTAAAACTATTTAACGATTACACGGTGCCAGAAATAAGTCTGGAGTACATTGTGGCGGAGTTATAAATATAACGATGAATTTTCCATGATTTAAAATGTCCCGTATGCAGTAGAATAATTTAGTTTAATGCGAATTTGTGTGATATGCTTGCATATTGGAGGTTAAAATGTAATATTCCTATTTACAGGTGCATTTATTATGGTAACTAAATATGTATCTTTATCTCCTTGTATACACAGTATCCAGGGCCGAATTAAGACTATATTACGCTGTAATTACTGAATAGTTAGGGGTTTCTAGGCCCGGAGAATTTTTGAAAAACAGGTCCAAAATTGTCTCTATATTCTTCTTTTTCTATTTGCTTTCTATTTTTAAAGTAAATGAACTATAGAAATTATGCATTCAATTATATTAATCTTCTTATTATTTTATTAACTAATTATTGTTTATTTTTTGCGTAAATATAATGAAGATATTTAGGTGGCACAATTATTTTGCTATCTAATTGTACGCAACCTAAGAGAAAACAATAGAAGTTTAGATTTGTTTGACACGTAATAATGCCATACAATTTGTTCGATTGTCATGAAGGAAATGCTTACTCGGCGCATTCCTTATTCAGAACAATTATTCGGCCAATTACTTCAAACTTTACTGGAACACTTAGTTCCACCTCAATTTGACAAAATAAATTGTAATAATAACCATTTTCTAATTGCTGTCATTATTTTCAAACAGATTCCTGTACTAATACTTGATTTATGACATTTTAGTTTAATTATAACTAATTAAGTTTTGGTTATATATCAGAATAACCTAGTATACTATTAAATAATTGTCTTGTTCTAATACAGCAGTATTTAATAGATATTATATTCAAATATAGATCAATTTATGTTCGGTTTCTACACATTCTTCAATAATTATACGTAAAGATTTAACTCAAAATAGATTCCAGATTTTGTTTAATATAAATATTATTCTCACACATTTTTTTCTGTCTCATTTTATAGTACAAATAATCCGAAATTTTTCTGTGAAAATATATTATAATTGACTATCGTTCTTCGTATTACAAATATTGAATATTTGATGACATGTCTATTAATTTATACACACGCAAATAACATTTCAAAAGCGAGTCAAAACATATTTAGTGGCTACCAAAGCGTGTTCTATCGAAATGTGTGTTTGGTTTTTAACAATCCCTGTACTTTACACTATGCGAAAGTAAACAGGGAACAAATAAAACAAAACTATGACTTTGGTTTTGACAAAAAATGCTGTATTTTATTCGTGACCCTGGCTTGTCTATATGATAATATTCACATGGCTCACAGACATCGTTACGTAACACACTGTATAATAGTTGGCAATAATTCTCATAGATGGCACTAGCAGTATTATGTTCTGTTATACATTGTCAGAGTTTTAAAAACTAGTCGTGTTGTATATATAGTATAGCCAGTGAATTCAAATGCAGTACAATGTAAATGAATTATTCCAGTAAAATATATTGTATTGTACAAATATGTATTACAAAACTAAATCTACTTGTTTCATTAATGGACTATTTTCATCATATTAACATGTTATCGTGGCTTAACTTGAATTTTTCCCATTATTATTGAGTTTATCTACATTTTACATTATTGAAAAAATACTAGGTCTCTTAGTGATAATTAGTTTGTACATTAACTTGTAGCTAAATTGTAATACAGCAATTTAAGTTTGTGTATACAGGACAATACTTATGCAAACTTAGTGTACTGTACTTCGGAGGTATTATTTTCAATTTTGTATATTTTGTACAGTACATAATGATATATATTTCCAGGTAAAATTGATCTTGATGAATTGAAGAAAGCGTTTTCTGAACTTGGCATTCCATTGGACAACAATGAAGCAACTAAACTGTTACAGAGGTATTTTCGATTTAGTACGTTTTATTTTTATTTCACTTTTATTTACCATATATTCTTGTTACATTTATTTTTTGCTTGCTTTGTCATATGAATATTATTATAGTTTAGCTTTCATTAGTTTCATGTATGCATATGTAAATGTTCATTTCAGTAAAAACATATTGGGCAAATGATATTTGCAATTAACTTTGGTAAATAAGTACTGAAACTCATGTTTCTTTCGTTACGAATTTAAATTGTATTGCTTATTTTCTAATTTAATTTATATTTCCTTTATCTCGCTTGCAAATTGTGATGCTAGTACGTTTTGCTCGCATGTCATGCATCAGCATATGTATATTATTATATACACATGTACGTATATGTAGTTGATTAGGCTGTAGGACAGTAGTAGTAGTTTGAATTGACCGCAATGACTGTCAACTGTTGGTGATGATCATATCATATATGTGTGTGTGTGTGTGTGTGTGCAGGATGGATCAGGACGGGAGTCTGAACATCAGTTACGATGAATGGCGAGACTACCTGCTCTACGCTCCCACAACAGATATTCGGGGACTCATCAACTATTGGCGCCATTCTACGGTAAGTCAATATTTTTATTAATTTTCAATTTGTACATCTCACCAATGGAAGAATCTAATTATTGGATAGTGTAGTCAGCGCACCAATATTCATTCTATGTCATTTGCCATATGCATATAGATAACTTCAGAGCAAACAGAAGTGTTTCATGTATTGAAACTAAATTTTATCTCTCA
>JAGJTL010000025.1:108461-121878 GCA_022063505.1 Calosoma granatense
ACAAATGTCTAAATATTTATATTATTATCAGGACACGTGTCTTTGGAACTGATAAAAAGTCCATAAGGTCAATTCTGATTATTTAAATATACAGATCATTGATCAGTTATGATGAATAAAAAATAATAATCGTAGTATCTGTTTTAAAGATCATTTACAATAGTCTGTTGAATTATTTCTCGATTTTTAAGTAAAGAAGTATAGTGTGTTTCAAAATAATTGCACATTGACTTGGCTTCATAATGATCACAGTGGGATGTTTTGCTAATTATACATCAAGGTAGTATTGCCATAATTTTAAGGAGGAATGTGGCGATTAACGGGATATTTACAAGAAAAATTTTAAATATTGAAAAGTGCAAATAAGGTCTATTACTTTTACACCAGTAATCCGCTTAACAAAATGCTTGCTGTGAGGGTTTTCAACAGTCATGTACAATTATTTTGAAACATTGAATATAAATAATTTATATTATAACATTAAAATAAATATAGAAAATCTTAACGTACGCTAATAATAATTGTTTTTAAGACTAGAAACTTTGTAAATATAGAAATTACATTTAAAATGATTGCTGTGACATTCTTTATTGTTTAAAGGCCAGTTTATATTGACGTCTTTCTGATGTAAGCAGCCTTTCACTAATAAAGTAAATGGAATGTTCAATATCTGCATCTCTGAAAATCGTGCAGAAAATGCGGAAATTTCTCAATAACTCAATGCCATGATTGGTCATAAAAATACTTGTTTGAACAAAGAAATCGTTCATAAAATGTTTACATTATTTAAGCTACGTTCTGGTTTTTATCGAGAAAATAAAAACAAATTTTTAACTAGCAATATTTGCGTTCCTGGATCTTGTGTTTTATTTGCAAGATAGTAATTTGCACATCAATAGCATCTCATCGTTCAATTAACATTGAACTTCGCTGGCAATTCGTACTGTGGCCAGTAACAATTCAAATGTCATATTCAAGGTTACCGCGTTTTATTTTTAAACAATTGAAAATTGTCCAACAAGCTAGTTGGCTTGCAGTATTTTTGAAAATTAGTTTTGCTTGCTGTCCTTGATAACTGGATTTTGAAAGACTTTCGAAATATTTTCTCATTTACAAGACTTCTTGATTAAATGACTGCTATTTGTTTAGTTATTTTTGTCATTATATTATATCAGGTATAACAATAATATTTTGTTTATTCATAATTTGAAACATGGTTTTGGAATACAACCATATTGAAATTAAATTTGACGTCAGTCTCTTATTATTTCGAAATATATGATAATCTATTGCACTTATGTTTATTATATAGAGTGTTTAACTGAAATTATTGTTTGATAATAAACACCAGTGAATGATAACAGTAATTTGAGCAAATTAGAGTACTAAAGTTTATAAAGAATATGGGACAGATTTCTTAATCCTTGAAAACGGAATTCTGTTTTTCCATTCCAGAATAATTACTGTTCCAGGAAAGCTTGGCCTATTTCTGACTAGTTTCTTAGTTATATATTTTCTTCAGACTTCTGTACTTTGCTGTACTATATAAATAAGTTTATTTTGCCTAATAGTAAATTGCACTTGAATGATTAAATTTTTAGCTTACTATTTAAACTCTTACATACATCCTGACTAAAGTACTTTGCATCCTTGAGCTAATTCTTATTACAGTTTTCATATTATACATTCAGTTTGAGGATTTAAATTTTCCAGAAACTAGAATTTATTGTAACAACAAATGCTAGAGGATTATATTTTATTTTTCTTTGGCAAGGAAGTGTTTGACCTCATTATTGCTTTTAATAATTTGAAACCATGTTATTATTATTCTTGCGAAAATTTTCCATTCAATATTATAATATTATGGTTATATTACAGATATTATTTAGCGAAGTGGAATAAATGAATTGTTATCAGTGCTGACGTAAGTTAATGTAAACTACAATAAAATTACGTACGTATGTTAGCGTTACACACCTGTGTCAAAATACGTTGTAGGTGTCTAAAATAATCATGATTATTTCAGTGTGTTTATTAGTGATATATGTTGTAAATGGAAAAAGAAGCATATAAGTTTATGAATTACATATATTGCATGTTGTTTTGAAACCTGTTTATCAAAGAAAAAATCCCAAACAGCTAAACAGACAATATTATCAAGATCGCGGTTTTTATGGTGTACATATCGGGTTTTTTTTTTACAGAATTTCTCAAAATATTTTTAAGAATACCTACATACCAGACACACTTCAATTAAATTGATTTACAGATACATATTTAATAATATTATATGTCTATGAATAATGTTATCGGTACTAAATTTGAAGTTTTTTTGCCTGTATAAATAATCATGGAAAAATTTGTCTTGAGAATAATATAAAATTAAATGAATTATTAAGATATTGAGTAGCAAAAATATTTTGAACATTGTAGCTAGTATGTTATTTTTCTTATTTATCTAAATCTTTATTATGAATGAACACGGATGTGACGTCAGATATTAGATTGTGATTAAGGTAAAATTCGAGAGATAGTATTACTTTTAGGTAAATATGTTTTTAATCTATCATTCTTAAATATGTACGTTTAACTGCTTATCTAGAGGGGTAGAGAACACTTCGACATCCGGTTCTAGAGACCCCCCCCCNCTCCCCCAACATTTAAGTTCTGTTTTAAAAGATAAAAAACGGGAAACTATATTTACTGCTACTCTAAGGTCCCTATTTTACCTTTTTCCTTATTTATAAAAAAAACTTTGCAAAATTATACTTCTATTTTTAACAGCAGGGATATTTTTTATTATTTCTTTTATTGATTTCATATATTTTCAGTTATAACTAGATTATTATTTGTTTGTATAGTTAAATGGTATTACTTCATTCTAAATGATTTAGTTAGCAAGCCAGAGGCAAATTCTTAGCTGTAAACAAGTGTAATGTACATATTTTTAAATAATATCTAGTAAATTATGTTGCTTTCTTATCATGTATTTATGCCTCGGTCTGAATAGCTTCAAACCAAATATTATTCATAACGTAATATGAAACTTATTGTAGTAAATATTTATGTTTGTATAGATTTATTAATTGATATATTTACAAATACTTCTCCAGGTGATTTAATATTGACGTGTGTATCGTATATGAATAACAAAGTAATTATCATATATTGGCTGGCATTGATTAGGAGATAGATTTTAATTCTCATTTTTAAGAACATCTTTGATTATATTTTATTTTGAAATTTATATTATATTATCCACCAAGGCCCGCTAACTTCAATTTGAAAAACAATTCGGCACCGTAACACTAATATTTGAAATACTAGTTTTTATATTATTTATTTAGATTTTTGAAATACTTGGCTGGTTATTGGAACTGAACATTATTGGAATTAAACATTTAATTAACTACTTTTGTACTTTAGTAAATCAATGTAGATGTAGGAAGCGATTAGCAATCAATGCACATATATTAATTCTGTCAACTAATGAACTTGTTTATGAACAGATGAATTGTATTTTGTTCATGTAGTATATTTCCTGAGCGGTAAATAATACAATGAACTCTTGAGATTGACATTTCATGTTATTACTTTAATTATATATCTGATGGTAGGTTATATTTCTAATGAATGTTATGCTTAAGTTTGGAAAGCATTTGAAAGGCAAGACAGATGTATGCTAGGTGCTTGTTGTAGATTTTAGATAAACTTTACCGGCTTTTACCAAGCCACGCCCATGAGCAATTTTCTTGGAAGGCACAAGCCATATGTTGAAAAACACCGCCTGCCTTTTGTATTCGGTATTGTATTTGTAAGCTTTAACAATACAGAAGTTCTCAATAGTATTTTGTACCCGGATTTATAAAGCCCTATTGTTAGTATATGCATCTGTACATCTGCCGAAGAAACATATTGACATATGGGTAATTAAATTCGGTGATACTTAGATTTGTATAAACAAAATGACAATTTCTATTTCAGATGAAAAATCTACATCTTCTACAGTTATAATATTACTCAGAAATATTCAAAATTTAAATAATATAACACATGTAACTTTGGACAAACGAAAATCGCATGAAATATTATTTGTAGTTACAATATTACTTCAGTTTCATGTGTATTGAAATCAACGAAATATTATGAACAGACAACTGTCGCTAACATGGGATATAACATTGTTATTATTGTTTTGTTGTTTATTTTACATAAAATGATGTAAAATATTTGCGGTTATACCAGGAATGTTTCATCCCAGCTGCTAGTAACAAATTGATAATTTCTATGTCTGTTGAAGTCCCCAGAATGCGATTTATATAAAACCTTTTTCCTCGGCTAAAGTTCGTTGTAATCAGAATTATATATCTTATCAATTATTATATATAAACTGAATTTTGTACCGGTTAAAAGTGAGATTATTTCATTTGTGTTGTGGTGGGGAGCATGCGATATGAACATAGGCGTAGATTTAGTTTAGATCGGGTAACATTGGAAAGTAATATGAAACTAAAAACATCATGAGCGATATTGTTAAATAAAACGTATATTAAATGGAATTCAGTATGTCATACCAGTTTCTGTCATTTACCAGTTAATACCAGAAATATTGTTAATTAAAAAGCATATTAAATGGAAATCGATATCTGAATTTCTTACCAGTTTATACTAGAAACAAGATAATTAATTTAATTGCCTAGGTTTTGCTGGTGTACAAATGATTGTTATTAAGATAATCAACATAGATTTATTGTTTAAACAGTTTACAAATACAAAATATGATAGTAATTATGGGAAATTACAATCATAAAGTGCATAAAATAGCACCGTAAAGTTTTTGTTTTTGTTATAGAATAACCGTTACACAAGTCATTGTTGATAAATACCACATAGAATAATGTTAAAGTGTTTTATAAATTCCGCATGCCAATATTTTCATGTGCGCTCATGAACTATGGACCCCCCCCACTCCCGTACATTCACTCCGCTAGCGCAGCGGTTAAACCGGCGTGCATGAATATAATCTTTCCTTTGGTGTGCGGTTCTGTGACTTGGCGTGTCGTCAGCGTGCAGTTCATTTCAGTCTGGAAAGTTCTGTCACGCTATAATGATCTCCGAATTCTACTTCAGTTGACAAACGTTGGATCTTAGTGATATTGAAAGTGAACAGTGGCTGTGACTTAAATCAATTATAGTTCGAATTTAATATTTAATTACTGTAGTGAAAATGTATAAAATGTTTGATCAAGAATCTATCGGGACTCATGGAACCGATGTCTTGGAGGATTTCATTGTACTGGTTAATCAATTGTTAACTATGGTGAGTTAATTAGTTGTGCCGTACGAAGTCATGCATCAGTAATTGCAACAATTTTAACGGTTTTCTTGCGGTGAAATTATGAGGTTAGGCTGTGGAATGCAGCAGTTGCCGGTTTAATAGGTGCGTTTTATGAGGTTCAGCGCTGCGTTCGCTTGAAGTTGCTGTCAAATTCGCAAATTTTTCATTACATTTTTCCGATAGATGTTACATTGTAAATGAATAAAGTTATAGGATTTGTAAGATTACGAAACATTTTTTACCAGTAAAGGTATGGCATGTACTTTAAGAGAAAGTTGATATTTTTGAATTAGACTTGAGAATAGAGTTGCAACAGACTGAAACAGGTTTTGAATAAAATTTATGCATTCAGGTATAATTTACATGCACGGGAGGGTATCTATGGGAAATGGTTTAATCATTATCTTTACCTGTAAAAGAGACTCATTTACTAATGATTTAACCAGTGGTAAAAACTGGTTTAAATTTCTGGAAGGCACTCATTATCAAGTTATTTATTTGTCGAACATACAAAATATTTTCATTATCATTAACTTAGGGACTGTCCAATTAGAATTATAATGTAGATAATTAAATAATATCTCTGAGAAAATTAAGCTATAATTTATTCTTTGTATAGCAATTATAGTTTGTAAAATTTTTATTGAGTCTTTTTATTTCTCAACAGAACATATATTATTTTATTACTTTTTGTTATATTACAATTTGCAATAAAATTCCAATTGTTCACCTTGATTCTAGAAATTCAGAACGTCTTAATTATTAAACAATAGATTCTATCAGGTACTGTTTTTTCTAGAAACTAAAATAATTAATTCATATGATTCATTTCAATTGTTCGTTCATAGTAATGGTATCATATGTGAAAGTTAATTAAAACAGGTATTACCTTGGTTTATTTTTTAATGTCTATTGACAAATACGCATCGTTATTCGAATACGTAATGTCATTACGTCAGAAGTTAAGCCTGTATGTGCTTTTAGAACTGTAGCACACTGATCTTTTTATAGAAATCCGTATGTCACACATCTCTGAGCGTGACTGTGTAAGGACCTATAAGACATTTACCTTCAACATCTAAGCTTCCTGCATGTGTTGTTTAACGTAAAATACAGCGAGAATTTCATTTTTATTCTTCAACAAACCTGGTTATTTTAACGTTGATTCGTTTTGAATATAATGAAATGTCAAATTATCAATAGTTCTACAAGATACAAGCGTGGGATTTGCAAATATTCAGGCCAGTAGGAATAGTAGTCATGAGTTTTGAGCACAGGTGTGCAAATCCGAAGAATACGGTAAATTTTTTGCAGTGTTTAACATCTTGCAATTTTGCAAATATTACAAGAGAATTTGTGTGTGTTTTGTATGTACTAAAGATGAACATTTCTTTAAAGAATATTTAATTGTAACTTATTGCAATAAAAGTTTTCTATGAATTTTCTAATGTCAGTGGTAGTTCATGGACATGCGATTTCTGCAATGAACTAGTAAACACTGTATAAACAATATTTCGTTTTGTTTAATTTGCCATTTGAGTTGTTGATAAAACACCGCACGCGTTTGTTACTAAGTGTAACTGTGATAATATTCAAACTTTTGCTTACCGCTGACTTGGCTTAGGTCACAGTATTGCTAGAAAGATGATGACACATCTCAGATAGTGTCGTCAGGCGGATATAATGCTACGTCACGATTGTCTGCTCCAAAAAGTAGACTGCTATTTGAAAGTAATGGCGCGCATTTCAACTGTTTTGGAATGAAAAGTGACGTCATGTGCTTTATTTGCGCTGCAGTTGTTTCTATTGAAATATGGATGCAGATTTCTATGAATACAAAACAGCTGAATGCATTAATTTATGTCAATCGAAAAACAACTGTGCCAAATTTATTTCTAACGAATTTCAGTATAATTTCTGTCTGTAATTGTTCATCTGTTTAATAAATATTCTCTCTGTATTTTGTACTTCTCATATTTCTGTGAAATCATTAAAATATACATGTACAAGCATTATTCATTATGATGTGTCAACATGTTTAGTTATTTTAATGATCCTGGAATTAATGAATAGTAAATATATGAAATCAATTCACTTTTAAATTCAAGATAAACTGTGGAAAACTTTTCAAGCAATATCAATCTCTGCGTGTTTATGTAAATTCCTGTTCGGCATCCAGTAATTTTCCGTTTTGAATCTTGGCCGGCTTCAGACAGGAAATATTATGTACTAAACATTAATAGATAAATGCCCGATGTTTATCTTACTTGTCTTGTACTTACTGATAGTGGAATATACCAGTATGTACTGTTATCACATGCATATACGATTAAATTGATAAAGTTCAACCACTTTGCGTAATAAAACAATTATTTCCCAATCTGTAAATTCAATGTAAAAATATTGTATTAGTTTTAGGGTTTCTCTGGGGGTGCAAAAATTCTTCGATACATATTTTGTGATGACTTCCCATCAGGTTAGATCCTTATTTGCTTAAAATTTAGCTACACTAAATTCTCTGCTAATTATTACGTAAATTATTGTAAGATTTCCGCCAAGTGTAACAGCATATAATGCTTAAATTGATGTGTGCGTTTTTTCTAAATTGCTTTGTGCTCTATTGTTTAAATTTTGTATTTGAATGTAATTATCATTAACCCAGTTTATTGTATGTTAAAACATGTCCGTTATATTCTTATCATAATGAGCACTGTGATAAGAAATTGTCAAAAGAACTACTGTTTTAACTAAGCCAAGTTGTATAGAATATATTATTTACATACAGTAAATTACAAATTTATATTTACCTTATATTTATAACATACTCTTTTGAACATATAAGTTACAGTATATCGGCCATCGCCCGCAGTAAATAAATTTTAAATAATTTGGCACATGTTCACATCCGTGCAATGATGCATAATATCTAAAGGTCTAGATTGTTCATGATTCAGAAACCTTTGGAAACTGTTTGTAAGGTCTTTGCCAAAATGCATTTAATGCCATGCTTTAAAAAATATATCATAAAAATCGTTCAATATTAAGCTTAGCTATTTGAAATTTGTCAACTCTACGCTAGTTTCAGTACAATACTTCTACAAATTTCAATAGATTTGTCATTTATGTACATTATTAACAAAATTTATATTATCCAGTTTGGCTTCATTCAATTCAGTGGAATTATATCTTGTTAATTTGTCTTTTAAATGCACGCTTCTATTGTTTGAAAACATGTGCGTCGTCGATTTTCTCACAGTAATCTATTTATGCACATGTAACGTCCAATTATATGAAGACTTCTGTTGGTTTTGTCACGTTATAAAATCACTATTGGCATCCGTTCTTGGTTATGAGATACACGTGCCAACTTCAGGTAATAGTCAACCGCACTAGTCATTCAAAATAATCTCTTGTTGACGTCCTTCGAACAATATTATATATGTTGCATTATATTGCCATGAAATAAACACGAATGTACAATTTAATTTAATAGCGATAAACATGCCTAGTATGCAAAAACTGAATACATTTTGAGCACAGCTCATGTCTTATAGTCTGTTCACCATATACAGTCTTTATATTTCAAGTATATTGGTTAATATGAACAAATTATTAACCTTCAACTACATTATTCTTGTACGTTGACAAATATTTATTGTTGTGTTTACAACATTTTACAATTATGGGTCATGTGTTATTATTGACTAAATTATCAAACACAAACAGCAAAATATTAATGTTTAAGTAATAATTTTTCCTTAGGTAATATTTGATAATACGGGTACATAAATAAACTACTTGGGTATATCTAATTTGTATAAATAAAAATATAAACCATTTTCGTGTAGGACCTCTGTGTAAATATCATTGTTTAGTGTTTATGGAAACATTTATTAATTTTACTTGGTATACCTTACAGTACCTTGATGTTGGAGAAGATCTCGGTGTACCGGACGATTTTACCAAGAATGAAATGCAGACTGGCATGTGGTGGCGACATCTGGCAGCTGGTGGAGTTGCTGGAGCCGTGTCCAGAACCTGTACGGCACCACTGGATAGGCTAAAAGTCTTCTTACAGGTCAGTACATACATATAGTTATACATCTTAATTTTGATATAAATCAAATTTAAATATTGTCTGTCCGATAGCATAGATATATTTTTAATTTCAACCAATATTTTCTGCCTCGTGTTACATAACTTGAAATACTTCTTTGTTTACATACTCATATATTCTTTTTTAACTATCTCTTAATATCATGTATTTTATTGTCAGGTGAACTCAAGTAAACAAAAAATTAAGGATTGCTTCCAAAATATGTTGAAAGAAGGCGGTATAACTGGCCTGTGGAGAGGAAATTTCATTAATGTACTGAAGATAGCACCCGAGTCTGCAATCAAGTTTGCCGCGTATGAAAAGATGAAGCGGATAATCAAAGGCGATGAGCGGAGTACACTGGAGATTCATGAACGATTCATGGCAGGTGCGATGGCGGGCGGTATCAGTCAGACAGCTATCTATCCAATGGAAGTTTTAAAAACTCGACTAGCTTTAAGAAAAACCGGACAATATAAAGGAATAGTTGATGCGGCAACGAAAATATACACTAAAGAAGGACTGAGAAGTTTCTATAGGTACATATATTCATATTTACATGTCAGACACACGTCACAACTGTTCTTTTCTAGACATAAACATCTTGCGTGTGCCTAAACAATATCATTTGTATGATTACAGATTATACCGAGTTTCGTTTAACGTATCTCATTGTTTACTATGTATTTATATACACGTTTGTTTATGATTTATCATATTTTAAATAAATATTAACAATAAAGTAAGTGCATTACACGATTGATACTAGTATAAAATAATCAAGTTTGAATTCCTTACATTGTTTAGATAATTGGTGATTGGTATTAGTTGGTATTTGTGGTATTGTGTTACAGAGGTTACATTCCAAATATACTTGGCATCATACCGTACGCTGGTATTGATCTTGCCGTGTACGAGACCTTGAAGAAGAAATATCTGCAGACGTACACTGATAACCATCAGCCTAGTTTCTGGCTGCTGTTGGCTTGTGGCAGTGCTTCTAGTACACTCGGACAGATGTGTTCGTATCCACTGGCGTTGGTCCGGACGAGATTACAAGCGCAAGGTATGTATTGCAACACTGCAAACAGTTTCTACAATCTTCTGTGTACATGTGAATAATGATTTTCCATTGTGTTCCAGTGTCGCACCCGTCACAAGACCGACAAAGTAACACAATGCGTGGCGTATTCCAAGCAATCATTCAGAAAGAAGGCATACTCGGCCTGTACCGAGGCATTACGCCTAATTTCATTAAAGTTATGCCCGCGGTCAGCATCAGTTACGTGGTGTACGAGTATTCCAGTCGCTTACTCGGTGTCAATATGACGTGATGCTCACGCTCTTTAGGGATTTTTCATTTACACTTTATTTATTTCTAACAACACTCTGGCTCTTCCGTATCGTGAAGCAACCAGGTGTCGTTCTAAACAAAACACTTCTCTACATTTCAAGATTTCAATGTGTATTCATATATACGTCTGTGCTATCTTGTAATTTATTTATTTTTTAGTTCTTAAAACATATGTGTACGTTGTTGCAAACAATTCTTTTTTTATACATATATATATATATATATTATTAATTAATACAACAAGAATTAATCTTCTAGTTCACTCTAAATTGTTCTCTCGCAAAACTGGTAGTGCTTATATCCGGTACGTACTTTTCTTAGCAGAATCAGTAAATACTAAATACCGTTCAGTCTGTCAATGGTGATGCTAGTAATGAGAGACAAGATACCTGGTGCTCTTGAAATGAACAACACACTAAAATATACTTGAAATAGCGGGTTGTACAAGGATATGTCAGTTACACACCGCCCTGTTTATATATGTTGGATGTTAACCTCTATAAAACGTTTGATAAGTGTATTTTGCTATTTTAATGATGTACAATAATGTTGTATGTATTTGAAATTGACGTTACATTATTATATACAGACTTAATATACTTTCCAACAGATGCATAACTTGTTCTGAAGTCTTCTAAGACTGATATTGTACGTAAATAGTTAAACCTAACCTACAAATAATAATGTCATTTTATCTGAACAAGTAAATGATACAAATATTCGTAAACAATCTTGGAACCATTTTATCGATATGATATGAATAAGTTGTCAAAAATAAATAAAATAATACTCGGGATAAATCTTCAATGTGGTAATTACTAATGTTATTACTTTTTTGTATTTATTGTAACTAAACTTTCTCTTTTGTTAATACACGATTTAATTAAAGTGCAATCAGTATTAAATATTATGTACTTCATATTTTATTGCAATAGTATAAATATGTTTTATAAATTTATTACTGTGCAAAATAAATGAACATGATAACTTACTATTATGTAAGGTTCAATGGAAAACGCGTGTATTTTATATCCAAATTCTAGTTTTAGACTTAAAATTTAAGGCAATATGAAATGTTGTATTTTTGAAATTTTCGCCCCGTTGCTACCCTCTTGCTAGCTCCGCCACTGATTATTAAATTAGTTGTGTTATTAGTGATGTTCACTGGCCAGTTAATTAATTATTACTTGCATTTACCCAAGAAAATTAATAAGTGTTCTTAATTCGTACAGAAATTAAGATTTTTTTAATTAGTGTTATTTTGTGTGTGCAAAAAACTTCAGTACAAGTAAATAATGTAAGTATATTTAATAAATATTAACTTAAAATGCTTTATTTTTATTTTTTATTTGAAAACACATTTCGGTTAAAATATCAAAAATATATTGACGCTCTAAGTCTAATTGATATTGGATGAAAAATCATAATTATTACATTTAATTGACATATTTGTACATTGATCCAAAATATATTTGAAGAAATCTTAATACAAAACCACAATTTACATATTTTTCAATAATTAATCATTCATATATGGAATAATTATAGATATTTTGCAGCAGCTTTATCTAAGATCCAGTGTAATTCACCATTTGTTGGTTTTACTCTTGTTGCTGGTAGATCATCATTTTCTACTAAAATTCTCTGAAAAATATATTAATATTTCGTAATATATAGCAGTGTACAAAATTGTTTCAGTGATATTTCTATTTGTGCAGTTGTTACTAGAGAAAAATAAACATTTGTACTTACTTGAACCATGTCTGCCTTGCCTTCACCGGCCACAGCAAATACACAGTGTTTCGCATTATTTATAACTGGCAATGTTAAAGTAACCCTCGACGGCGGAGGCTTTGGAGAATCCGTGATTGGTGCAACCCACACTTGAGTTTCATCCAACAGTGAATGTCCTGGAAACAGGGAACAAGTGTGTCCATCTGGACCCATTCCAAGTAACAACATATCAAACCTCGGCAACGATTCACTTTTAAATATATCCGCTAACTTTCTATTATAATCCTCTGCAGCTTCTTCCGCTATAAAATTGTTATCTTACATCTTCTGTTTCGATACTTACAGCTTACTATTAAATACCTGACACACCATCCTTAATTTTAACAAACTGTTCTTCTGTCAAAGGCACTTTGCCAATCAAATCTTTCTTGTAAACACCAAACGTTGAATCTGGGCTATCAACTGGCACCACTCTTTCATCACAGAAAAATATTTTCCATTTGGAAAAATCAGTGTTGATTTTTGGTAAACCAGTTGTAAGGAATTTTACTAAAGAACCACCTGAAATAGATAGAAATGTAACATTTGTCGTGCAGTACGTATATTATTTTAGGTTACCGGATACACCAACGTGAAATGCATTATTTTCACTTATGGATGAATTTGATACTTTTTCTATTAGTTCAGATAATTTCACTATTAAATCACTTTCGTTTTCTGCTACAATTTTATTAAACATTTTATTAGATTCGTTTACAACTTGCAATGAGATTTGTTAATAACATATGATTGTCATTCATATATCAGAACCGTATTTAAAATATGAAAGCAGGTCAATATTTAATAATATTTCTACATTTTCTTATGTACATGTACGTATATTTATTATTTTTAA
>JAGJTL010000025.1:145974-162211 GCA_022063505.1 Calosoma granatense
TTTTTATGAATAATTTAATTTTTATGTAATAAATTTCTGTTAGTGAATATTTGATTAGTAATTTATTATTGTGTATAATTGTAGATAATACGTTGGACTTACTATGTATTCATTTGCAGTAACGCTATTTTCGGAATTCTTTATGTTCAATATCTTCCTTTTCGAGATGGATTTCAAGGGCTCTCCCTTATTGCCTGCCGTGTGAACGCGTAATATAGCATCATCATAAATCAAATATCGATATTAAAGTTCCAATCATAAAGCGCTTAACAAACGATAATAATGGACTATTTGAAAACTGTCATAATTTTTCCACAATTGCCAAAGAAAATGTGGAACAATAAAATATAAAAATATTATTACAAGTCTTTCGAAAATAATTTATTGTTTTTATTTTCGACGAAAAATTTTGTACCATTAATAAAAAAAATATATTCGAGGGCATGAGTGTAAAAGTAAATTAAATTAAAAAAGGGTGTGTATTGGTTACAAAGCCGATTGAATTTTACGCATCATAAATTTTAATAATTCATTTGTATAGTGCACGTGTCGCTTCGAATGTCGTTCCCGGAAATTAGGGGTTAAAATTATTAATGTTTTGGGGTGAACGTGCTCGTTTAATACATGCAGGTGTGTTACATAATGTAATAGGAAAGTACAGTGGTTAGCAAAATGTTAGACCCGCGTTTCATTGAAATTAACATGTCATGCACAGTAATTTGTGTTAAAATTTTGGTTCATAAATGTACGAATATACTAAGGATGGTATTTGAGTCTAAAATTAATTTAGAATTCTTTGATTATTGCAATAATTTTATTATTCCGTAATACTGTATATTTTACTAATATTTGAAAAGCCAAAGTATTATACTAGTATTTCAAAACGATGCAATGCCCAATGAAGAAAATCACTTTTCCCAGTACTATATAATTTTGAAACAGTTTTATTTTTCAACATTTTAGAAATGAAAAAAAGTTAATCAGTTTAAATTATACTTTATAATTTTTCGAAGGCCAGCAGTGAATGCCTCATTACCTTTAACAAGAAAAATTCGTGTCTAATTTTGCTCAAAAGAATTTGTAATCTTACTCATTAATTAAATACAAATTCTTATTCTTTCATGTAACTGTAGATTCTATTAAATTTTGGAAATTAGTGATTATAAATCAAATTTTACATATACTGTTTTCTATCTACAAAAATTTCTTATTTAATTCTTAAAATTCATATTTGTATTCAAAGAAACCTGTACATGTGTTGTGTTGCTACATTTCAGTTGTTAAATCGTCACCGAAATCATGTTACACCAGGAAAAGTACAGTTATCCTGCTGCCACGCAGACAAAATACCTATCTTTATTTTCCACAGCTCAGCGGACATGTGGGACTGGAGTGAAATGAGGTGCTAGTAATCTGGTGAACCGACCTAACCGCATATATCACCTGACACATATTGTCTCAATTTGAACCGTAACACTCGGCTTTGCCCTCTGCACTTTGCTATATTTAGCAAATTTCGCCTTGTACTTGTTAGCTCCAACATATGTAACCTTTAGATCAGCATTTTTTACGATATATTTGGTAATATACTCATACGTAAAGGTTTCGTTATTTTGTCAGTGCGCAGACAAATTGTAATGGAAAATGGCTCATTATTTAGTTTTGTGATAAAAATATTATAATTACAATAAATACATAATAATTGTTGTTCAATTCAACATAAACATGAAAACAAATTAATTATAGATTTTCGTAATTAATTATTTGCGTGGAAAGTAAATAAATACAAATATAGTCAATATTATGTGTATAATCTAATTTTTACATTTATTATTCATACGAAAACACAATTATTGAAAGTTTTTATAAAATAAAAAAAATATTATCACTTATTAATATGTTCTATAATAATTTATTGGTAAACAGTAATATTATTTAATTGATTACCATCCATACATGTTACTGAACAAACTGGGCCGAAATGTTCACATGCCACGAAGCCGTTTAATTCACGTGCCCACGAAATAACGTCCTTCATACACTGACACTCCCATAGATTTCCATCAATTGTGATTCGTCTTAACTTCTTCACCCTGCTTCTCACTTCCGGCGATAAGCATTTCAGGTTATTGTTATGCAAAATTAAGAACGCAGGCTCTGTCGGTTCTACAGTAGGGAATATATTTGCAGGAATATCTTCTAAACGATTGTCTGATACGTCTAACAGCTGGAAATTCTTGCAGTTGCTGAAACTGTTGTCTTCTATTTTGTTGACAGTATTGTTTGATATTGAAATTCCCATCAATTCAGGCATCATTGTAAAAGGACGAATTGTTGATATTTTATTATCATACAGGGCTATACCTTTAATTGGACTAGGCCCTAGTACAGTATCTGGTTCGAATGATGTCAATTTATTCGAATGTAATCGCAGGACGTTGATATTCTTCATGTCACAGAAAGCACAGTCTTGTATTGTGGTGATTTCGTTGTCCGACAAGTCGAGCATTGCTATGCTGGTATTTGGGAATACTTTATTTGATATAGTTTTGATACCACTATGCGTGACATGTAATACATTTAAATTAGGTAAACTGTTGAACACACCAGCAGGTATTGCGTCTAACGGATTCTCAATCAAGACTAATTCACTTAAATTGGACAGACCACGGAATGCGTACTCTTCTATTTTATTCACGAGTCCACCGATTGTTAATTTTTGTAACGCAGGTAATTCACGAAACGCATCATTGACAAGAGCTCTTTTCGTTATATTCTTCGGATTCGATAGTTTTAGTTTTTTAAAAGTTTTATGGTTTTTAAGAGTCAAAAGATCATCAAGAGATGTACACTCGATTTCGTCAGTTTTATTTGAATCAACACAACTAGATGATATTGTTTCACAGCAAACTGCGATGAGTAGCACAAGTAAAACTAGTTTTTGTAACATGTTGACACAAACCAATCACAAGCGACTGAACAGCAGTTGTTTGTTCTATTATATTTATATGAACGTAGTTCTGACCTTGATTCATACTTGTTTGTTCACGATTCATGTATGTACTTCCAAATGTTTTCGGTTTGTCTGAGTTCTTGGGATTTACATAATTTCCTTATAATTAACACTGGATTGAACTCTTAGATGAACTCGATAAAAATAAAATATGTCGACGTATTCTTTCTCAATGAAATATTTGACTATTTTATTTACTACATATTCGATAATTTCATGTAGTATGATTATTTTCTTTCTGAATTCAATTTGTTATTTATATATTACAGGCAAATACGTTCACAACAAAATTATTATCTTTTTTGTCATCTTGTAGAGTTGAAGATTACATTTGAAATTCAAATAGTGTCGCGTCGTAAATATTTACAAAATACTTACAAAAATATGAGAGATATATACCCAAAGGAAATGTATATACCATGAAATGTAATAACGAAATTTTAATATGGATATGTATACATGTAAAAATTATTAAACTATATTTTAATGTTGTTATGATACACTTCTACGCTGACTAATATTTTGTGTTAATTTAAGTTAAACGTTAAATATCTTAGATAAATATAATCATATTTATAAATGTACGAATATAAATTATATCCACGTAGATGTAGAAGAATATTGTCAAATTTTGTCTGGGTAAATGTGACCCCATTTAACCTGAAAACCCTATGCATCAACGTTCAGGTTCTTGCAGTGTATTCAGTGAACGGACAAAGTAATGAGTAATTTAATAGTGGAATATCAGAATGCATAAATTAGATGTGAGTACGTGCGTTGACTGTAGATGTTGATTAGATTTTCCCTAAGGTCCTGTATGAAGACATTTATGTGAACTGAAAAATAACTAGTCTATTTAAATTATAATTCCTCCATCTTTCATGAAACGCCTTCATGTGCGTTTATTACATTTTCAAAAGAAAAACATATTTTTTTATAATAGTGGTGCATAAACAATTTGAACAGCACTCTCAATAGTGATGGAAAAAATAAAATAAATGATATTTATAACGTGTTATGATCTTTTTTATTTTTTTAATATTTACTTAAATTGCTTTTCTCTTTTACGTGCAGTAATCAATTTAAAACTACCTACCTGTAGCTTTCCGCTACAAGAATTATGGAACAAAGTATTTGTTGAAATATGAATATTGAGTATACTGATAAAATCATTTGTAAAACAACAGAGTAAGAAAACACTTATCTAAATGTACTGTATAATTAATTACTTGTGCGATATGTAAATTTGATTATAACGTGTTAAGATTAGATCAAAAGAAACTGCCTTAGTTTCTGATACTCACACATTTATTAATGTTGATTATTATCTTTGATTATAATATTCACACCGCAAACACAATTTATTTTGGTGTTAAACATGTTTATTTTGGTGTAGTAAATTATATTTATTAAGCTATATTAAAAAATATGTTTATTTTGGTAGAAGTATCATAATTTTACATAATCTTCTACGGTAACTTACTGTACATATTTCAAACAAAATAATTACAACTTAAACTAACTCTACTTTTAGAGTAGAAATTTTGCGTAAAATCCTTTATTTATATAATAAAAGATTTTCGTCATATTTGTACTTGACCAAAAGTAATTTATATGATTTAAAACTAATTTAAAAATATAGTTTATATCATTTCAGTGGGATAACTGTGGTTGACATTTAAATACGCAGCAACGACATTAGTTTGAAAACAGTCGTACTACGTTCAAATCCCAGATGTCAACTAAATGTTCCAGAGAACTTGAACGTCGTTTTGTTGAAGTTAGTACTCCTGTAACCGTACGTTATGCTTCGTTCACCTAACACACTTTCAGGATTTACATGAGATCCAGTTTGAATTTCCTCCGCAACAAACTTTGTCAGACCAAAGTTTCTGATAGAATTGGAATTATTGACAAACCAATTACAAACAACCAATTCACTTATTAGTTTACGGTTGTATTTGATAAATTGATTGATAACAAATAATAGAGTATTATCATTACAACAACAAAAAAAGAATAACGTTGAATAATGTGAACGTTTTATTTTTTTTAGAATGTTGGTATTATTTGTTATGTTGAATTGGAATGATATCGATCCTATCATCGTACTGATATACTCATAGATTTTCTAAAATTTAGCACAAGGACAGACATGAATATTCTCCTTTTGCAAGGACAATTATTCTCTTCCAAGTAAATCTTCACAATTTATATTTGTTCTGTCCAGGATTAATGCGAGAGACGAGATGAAGAAATTAAACTTGGAAATAATTAGTTTTTCTGTGGAACTCGTCATAGTTTTTAGAAAAGTTGAGAAATTGAATTACTTGAAATATTATGGTCCTATTTTACTGGTATATTGTAGAACATTTGCTTAAACAGTAATTACATTTGCCTTGGAAGTGAAATATTTATTATATATAGTGTATTATCGATTTTGTTATACAACAAGTCAGGACATAATATAATTGCTACATACGTATGCGTTGCATATTAAGTAAATAAAAAGCTTTTTGTTTGTGTAGATTACTGAAATATGCCTTAAATATTTATCTGTTTTTTTCCGTATCATAAGGTGAAGTGTATTATTTACTAATGGTTAATTTCACTCGTCTATGAATTGTCGTCTAAAATTAGATGACCTTTTTACGTTGATCTGAATAATACATATTATTAAAACATTCATTGTCTGCTCTGTTTCCGTCTCTCTCTGTTTGCGTTGTATATGGAAACTGGAACGTGCAATGACCTAGATACCTTTGGAATATTCCATATCGTCGTTCACATACGTCACAGTGTTTTTTACACATATATACGGGAAACTTTTCTTACAGTTTAAGAAAGAAGAAAGTTCGGTTTTTTTCCAAAGTTTGTTTTATTAGAGTTGTATAATATGATTATAATCACATTTGGTAGTTTTTTTTAAATCTTAATAATCGTTTATTATTGTGAGAATATGCATATTCCTGTTGCCCTCGGCAAAGCCTTCTTTATTCAGGAAAATCTAAAAATTTTACACTCCATAAATTTAATTTGAATAGTTCACAATAGTAATATGTAATGTTGTAAATGAAATATAAGGTTGTGATTACTTTGGGAGCAAGAGTCGCTTGTATATTAAGGTGTAGCCGATTATTCGGATTATGCGGTACTTTTGCAAACTATGACAAACTTTCCCACTACGTTATTGTAGAAAAAGTTCGTTCTAGTCAACATCCGATGAAGGTAATTTCTGGTACATAGTTTCTAAGTAGTTCTTCCTCAGATTACATGCATAATCAAGCAATACATGAATTAATAGACATTTTATGATAATTTGTTTGTTTTATTTCACATTTTCCCTGCGCGTATTATATATGAAAAGAATTATATTTTAATAATAATAATTTATGTTGTCTTAAAGGTCCTTAAATATCTGTGCACAAATAGTTGAAGAAAATGATACATTTACAATGTACATGTACGTGGAAAGTAAATAAATACAAATATGTTAAATATTATTTGTATAATCTAATTTTTACATTGATTATTCATATGAAAACACAATTAATGAACGCTTTTCATAAAATAAAGAACATTATCAGTTATACATATGTATATTATTGGTAAACAGTAATATTGTTGAAATGATTACCATCCATACATGTTACTGTACAAACTGGACCAAAATTTCCACAATACACATTAGCATTTAAACCACGTGCCCACGAAATAACATCTTTAACACACTGACACTCCCACAGATTTCCATCAAGTGTGATTGCTATTAACTCCTTCACCCTGCTTCTTATTTCCGGCGATAAGCATTTCAGGTTATTGTTATGCAAATGCAATTGCACAGGTTGTGCCAGACCACCAGCAGGGAATATACTTGCAGGAATATCTTCTAAACGATTGTCTGATACTCCTAAAAATTGTAAATCCTTGCACTTGCTGAAACTGTTGTCTTCTATTCTGTTGATAATGTTATTTTGCAGTGCGAGTGAAACCAGTGCAGGCGCCGTTGTAAAGGGACGGATTGTTGTTATTTTATTATCGTACAGCGCTATACCTGCTACAGGACTAGGCCCTAGTAAAGTATCTGGTTCGAATGATGTCAATTTATTTATATGTACTCGTAGGACGTATATATTCTTCATGTCACAGAAAGCACAGTCTTGTATTGTGGTGATTTCATTCTGAGACAAGTCGAGTATTGCTATGCTGGTATTTGGGAATATATTATTCGATATAGTTTTGATACCACTGCGTATGATAAATAATTCGTATAAATTTGGTAAACTGTTGAACACTCCAGCAGGTATTGCATCTAACGTATTCGCAATCAACCATAAGTCAGTTAAATTGGACAGTCCTCGGAATGCAGACTCTTCTATTTCATTCACAAGTCCATCAATTGTTAATTTTTGTAACGCAGGTAATTCGCGAAAAGCATCATTAACAAGAACTTTTCGCGCTATATTGTTCGGATTGGATAATTTTAATTTTTTTAAACTTTTGTGATTAGTAAGAGCCGAAAGATCATTAAGAGATGTACACTCGATTTCATAATCTTCGTTTGAATGAACGCAACTAGATGATATTGTTTCACAGCAAACTACGATGAGTAGCACAAGTAAAACTAGTTTTTTAAACATGTTTACACAAATGTATCAAGACTGTACAACAGTTGTTGCATCTATTGTATTTATATGAACGTAGTTCTGACCTTGATTCATACTTGTTTAACCAAGATTATTTCATAAATCACTGCTCTTTATCACAGTTTAAATGTAACATCTAACAATATTCTTAAATCGTGGCAAAGAAAATAAAATATTGCTACTTGAAAGTATAAAAAACCTTTCCTATTTTTTATGTGTTAGACACAAATAGTTGAAGAAAATGATTTATTTAAAATATACATGTAGGCATGTATTTTTAAGTTAGCGTGTAAAATGCAGCAAAAAAACCACATAAAAAGTATAATCACATTAAGAAAATGTATTATAATGCACTTTGTGTTAAAAAAGGGCGAAAAACTACAGCCGGAGATTAAATTTCGCGCAGAAATTTAATTTATCTCCGTATAATTCATTTAGTTTTTTTTGCATTTTGCATGAACTAATAATTTTTAATAATATGAACAAAATAAAATATCTGTAACATGTTTTAGAATCTTTTACGCAATAATATTATTTGTTTCTTTTGAAAAAAATGCAAAATAAAAACATTATCTATATTGTGCGTTTTAATTATGATATTTTCTTTATTTATTTTATAAATGAATCATTCTGATTGATGTTTATTTGGTTCTATATTAAATATTGTGCTTGAGTGGTGTAATTTTAAAGAATATTTGAAATCGTAACCGCGTTATGATAATAAAGGTTATGAACTTGTTTTCTCGTGTATGTAAATATATTATTTCTGTCTATTTACTCGTCTTATTTGATATATATATATATAAGCGTCAGACTGGTAGTTCTGAATCTAATTTTCAGTTCAAAACTTCCAATCTTGGTAGCAAACTACATCTATTTGTTCAGCATATAGTGAAGAATAAATGTAGTTGAATAACTGATACCGACACTATACCAGTTTCAATTCGTTCCTAAACTGAATAGAAAACAGATATCAAGGTTACTTTGATCTTAACTTATTTTGATATTTTTAGATTACTAGAAACTAGAATCACGTTGTTTTCAGTCAAAAATGTCTCTTATTGAAAAATATCCGCAGAAAGTTTTCGTTCTGCTTTGCAGTTTGTATTTCGTCAAAGTTTGTGAATTGAATTTCATAAGTTTTTTCCAAATATTTTTTTTTCAATCTAAATTTTTTTCTTTTGGAACTTGTCGAAAAATATTTCTATAGTGCACGTTATATTTATTATTTGTTAAATACATTTTGTATAAATTTAGTATTTAAATATGTTTTATATTACTTTACAATACAGCTTTTTAAATTCGTATTCATATCTTCTATGTTTTTAATTATTTCATATATTCACATACGACGTTATTCAAACATGACGTAACGTAAATATGTTTGCTACATGTTTATGAAAACCAAGTATTTATTTGATGTTCTGGAAAATCACCGTTTAAATTCGCTTTTACAGGTCCATTGGGAAAACGTTCGTAAATGGGTTTAAATTGAGCGAGAAAACCTACTGTGGCAGTAATGTATCTATAGGCCGTTGCGTGGCGTTCCAATCGAAAATTGATTACTTATCATTCTTTATAAAACATTGCGGTTTTACTTCCAAAAAGTTTGGCTTCTATGTAGCTATTCATTATTGTATACAAGCGTAAAGTATAAAATATATAGGGTGATTTATCATGAAACTCAGTATGTCTGTACGAGTATACAAGTATCATTTTTGTCAATAATATTTTATATCATAATAATATTCTGACTTGCTTAAACCTGAAGCAAGAATATATTTTTATTAAACTCAGTAATATCTAGATAGATTATATAAATTAATGAAATCTTTCATTTGATTAAACTATTTTATTTAGCAAATAGATTTTGTAGTATTATAATGAATGCAAAATATTGGTCGTGTTATTTTATTAGTACGAGTCTGCTGCTGCAAGATTATATATGTAATTATCGGTTCGTCTTGAAATTGGTATGACTGGAATTTCCATGATACCAACTTTACATGATGCAGAAATAACCTGCATAATTGAATAATAACGGATCGCTGCATTCTGATATATCTAAAAACACATTCGATATATCATTTACTCATCAATAAATTCAAGCTGCCTTGTTACCGTAACAAGCAGTTATAGAACTTGTATTGAAACAATAATTTACTAGCGGTAAGTTTGCATGACTAATAATTTATAACCTCTTTGTGTTGTGGTTGTTTTGTTGTACATGTGTTCAACAGAAGTTTCTAATTAGTACAACGTCATTCATGTAAAAGTATTTTTTTGTATACAGTTTATAAATTGAAAAGTTTAATTGTACCAGTATATCAATGTTAACTGAACAGTTAAATTAGTTTTTAAATGCTTGTAAGTATATTTAATGAGCATGCTATTATAGAGTCATATACTGTAATTCTTGGTTTTTGTCATACACTTATGCCTGCAACCATAACTATAAAATTTACCCATATTCAATACTTGTAGGCACACATTTACTTAATTTAATTAAATAATTTAACTAATATTAAAAATAATTCTGTTATTTTTTCTTAAAATCCTAATCAATAAAAGAGAACAGAACCTTTCATATAAATAACATGTCTTTGCTGTATTTTTCTTCCATTAAAGAATATTCATTGAAATTTTTTTCACTTTCTCCTTTTCGCAAAGATAAAGCGATATTTTTATCCGCTGCAAGGTTTATTTTCCCATTAATATGTTTCCATTTGTGGACAGAAATAAAGAGTAATGTTTATTCTGTTTACCTATCGCGCATGCACTCGATGTTAGCGTTATCCGTTCCGCGAAAGAATTCGTGGTTTTTTCCGCGATGGACATTATTTTCGTACTTGATTTCAACTACAGTTCTCAACCAATATTGACTGAATAATGTTCAGCGCAAAACATATGTGTATTGTTCGTTTTATTTACTTGCAATATAAATAAAGGTAAAATTAAAAAGTTTTAAAATCACCTATGATTCATATTTTTGTTTGATTACAAATGCCATGTGTATATGTAAGCCTGTTCGACACGAAGTATTATTCTGTACAGAAATCTGCTTAATATCAAATAAAATCAATAAAATTTAAACCAAAGCAATTTCTTAAACTCTTAACGCTAAAATATTTATTCATGCATTTGAAATTCTTTCTGTTTTGCATTTTAGTAAAAGAATATTTAATAAAATTAAACTAAAGTTTATCCACAAAAAAAAACTTTAGAAAAAATTTATGGTAAAGATAATATTTATTTAAAAGAAAGATTATGAGAAAATTCTCAAGAGAATTAAAAAACTTCTTAAATAAATATGTGCTAGCACAAAATTCTAAGTAAAACTAAGTAGTATACAGACGTTATATTATTATACGAAACTTCTACGTGTAAAAACATATTTAAACTCAAAAGTTATTAGAAATTTTCTATATTCTAATGGTTAGTTGTCTTACTAGTTCTAATTCATTTGTGAAAAAAATATCAAATTGTTCTTGAAAAACTTGATGTAAATGTTTCCTGCGTAAAATCAATCGTGTATAATGACAGTGATTGGAAATTGAACGTAAGCCTTTTATATTTCAATATTTCTGGCACGATATACTCGACGATTATTCCATGGAACCATTTCAAATAATCCACTGAGCTGTGCTGCAGATATCCGCATAATACCACGTTCATATATGAGAATGTGTTGATACTGAAACGGTTTCATAAATTTGTAACGTTGATATGTATGCATTAGTGTCCACTGCAGTGAATATTGCATAATGAATGAAATGCAAGTAGTTTTACGTAATTATTAGACACGATCAATATATGTATGATTTGTGGTGTAAGCTAGTGTGTAGAGTGCAGTACTTATTGCGTCGTAGATATGCCATATATACTTACCTGAGATAAATAAAACTAAGAACTTGTATTACTTTACATACTTATATAGTAAGAACGTCAGTACGTTGGTTGGGAAAATATTTGATCTTCTTTTCATCGTTTTCCGTTCAGTATTGGACTGTCATTAAATGATGTCGCTGATGAGCATAATTGAAATCTTTTTATCTTCTTTTGGAAACTTAAAAGGTTGTTAGTGCATGATTAAATTAAACACCATTTATATCATTAATTCAAATACTAGATATTCTCATAACGTGAATGTTTAAATGTAGCTCAAATTATTTTAGATTAGAAATTTTTGCTTTTATAAGTTCCTCCACTGGAATTTAGATATTATAAATTTTCCCTGGCCTTGCTGGCTAACTGCATTCGTGTTTCAACTTTCACTTAATCCTGCTGTAACTTTGGTGAGTCCAATCCTGCTTTGATCTTTCCTTAAACACATTCTAATCCTGCTATAACCTAGTTTCAAATTCACTACAGTAATTAACCGAAAACATAGCTTGTTAAAGAAATCTATAAAATAAAAATAATCCAGTACATAAAATATACATACTTGTATGTATATTCACACTTGGAATGAGATGAATAATATTTTATTTATTTCAATATTATCTATAATAAATTACTGTATTATTCATTTATTATTTATTTAAGAGTACCTTACGTACATATTTCATAGAGTAATGATTTGTTCTTAACTGTTAAGGTTTAACTTTTTCGTTACTCTTAAAACATAATGTATATGTTCAACTCTTGTTGAAGTATCTTTTTAAATGTTTCCTGTACAAATAAATGTGTAAATATATTTTTGATTTATTTTTATTTATTATGATACGATTTTAACTTAAATGTCAATTCAAATTTCTTATATTCTCCCTGGGAAAGCCTTTATGAATCGATTTAGTTTTTATTTATTCGCTACAGACAAACACATTTATTCTACATTCAGAAATACATTCATTTCCGTACAACCCTTACAACCATTGTATTTGCTGTTGAATATGAAATTCAAATATGGATGAGTATTGGAACATTGTTGAAAAATATTTTAATGAATTATGCATGAAAAACACTTGTAGATACGACACAAAGGACTAAAACGTTGTATAGATAATTTAATGTATGTACGTAGATAATTATTAATTTTTGTTAATATATGATGGAACAGTAATATCTCCATTAATTAATTTGCTCTATGAAAACGAAATGAAAACCACGTTAATTGTCATTAAAAGTTTGGGGAAAATTTAATTTAAGATTTTGGATTCTCAACTTTATATATTCAAAGCACAATCTGCCATAATAACTGATTAGCAACGTCCTTATTATATACTTATTTTACAATTTATGATGAAATTTACTGATGTTGCTTAAAATATATTGGCGCAGAAATTGCCTCTACCTATTGTCTATGCTGTAAAATAGTACATAAACTCTAGAATTTTATGACTGATCTCTAAAACTGTTTCATTTGGATCAGCAGGTATGGACGGACAAAAGAAAATAAAATATATCATGTTATAAAAGCTATACTAATTTATCTAAACATATATTACCTAGTTTTATATTTGACAATATATACTGCGTGGTAATTTTCTTTAATATAATTTTATCCTTTCTGAAAGTTTTTATTTCTCTTTAGGGAATAGAGAAATTGCTGCTACTCCAATAATGAGCAAAGGTGTGCTGTTATACATACATAACGTCACGCCTTTCCCATTACTGGAGTAGCGAACCCTTTATTTTAACACTTATAATTACTGTTCTGATTCTGTAAATGACTAAGTTTTCGCCAACAATGCCGGGCACTCTGTCCACAGATTTCTGCATTTCATTCCTTACTCTCTCACAATTTGTCCTGTTCAAACTTGTCATATAGCTTTAGAAAGACTGTTTCTGTGTGTTCCTTATTTTACTTGTATCGTAAGGTCTGTGTATAGATCACAGTGTATCTGTACATCCATTCAGTTAGTGTACACGGCATTATTCTATTTTATATAAATTGAAACATTTGCATAGAAACTGGTAACTGTGATATTGTTGTTTGTATATGATACTGAGTAAATGTAATTTCACGGTGCAAATATAGTAAATCTGACACGCGGCTCTTCCATACCAAACTTTGCTATGCATAATGGATGTAGATAAGTACAGTCAAATTGCATTATCCATAACTTCAGTTCAAGCCAGGTGCGGAAGTTTCTGGAGCACTATACAAAATGTAACATGTTTTCCGGATATTTTAAGCGACAATACGTACGAGTAGAATGTTACATATTTCAAAGCAGATAAGGACATTCTATTTTCAGACAATTCGCAACAACGAATTCAAACGGAAATAGAGAAATAAGTACTATGCAGTACTGAATAATAACAAAATTAGTTTATAATGAAGCATATGAATGTTTAAACGTATTCATTTTCAATATGACGTATATTGAGTTATTTTTTTCTATGCAGTATGAACAATTACATTTTTCATACAAAAAGGGAAATTCTCTTTGAAATGCTATAGTACTTTTTAATTGTAAACGTTGTCATAGTAACTGAAAGCAAAATATCAAAGGAAGTAAGTATTATTAGTTTAATGCCATATATATATATATACGAATATACAATAGGTATTTCATAACGGTCGGTATTTTGTTCTCATTTTCTCTGTGTACATATGTATATATTTGCTTTACATGTTGTAAATATGCTTGTATTTCATCTTGTAATCTGATAAACGAATTAGAGTTTACCATTAACTGGTTTAGGCTGGTATTAATGTAGTATATTTTATTTAACGTCCCGTGCTATGTAGAGGTGTAAAAATTATGTGAAAATTTGGATGCTGGAATATTGTTCAATTTTTCCTAACTTTACTCTAATGTCCAATTAAACCTGTTGTATCCTTGATCAGCTAACATAAAATATCTGTTCATCTTTTTATTATTATTATTATTTAGAATCTAAATTAGTTTCTGTGCTGAAATTGGTCTATTGTCTTTGAAACATAAAACTGATTTGTAAATTGAGATATTCGTGTGTGCCTAACGGCATATTATTTATATTCGTTACTGTTTGCTCGAGAAATTTCTTGTCTTACGTCTGCAATTATACATATTCTACATTTTCAAACTTCTGCTTTTCAAGTTCGTGACTTGTACCAGGGATACATTAAATTCTCCTCTTTGACACTCTATAATGAACTCGTCTCATCTTGCATGAAATCTTCAAAAGTGAACGTTGTCTAATACATATAAACAGTATTTCTTAAACTGTATGCAAAAACTTGTATACGAAATATACTTTTACAGATATATGTCCTGTGCAAATAAGATGTTGTACATATTTTTTTCTGCACAGCCAGTATATTGACGAAAATCAATACAGTTCGTATATCTTTCATGTGGTGTGCCAAGTGGAAAATGTATGTGATGCTAAGGGTGAACTCAATTGGCAATGCGGATGTAAATTGGCAATGTGTTGCAAAATGTAGCCAATTGCATATTGGTCCAGTAACAAGTTACGTTGATAAGTATTGCAACATCTCGTAACGAACTTAATAACCTACGTACGGCACATGTTTTTTATATTGAAGATTACATACTTCTAAAGAAAGAATTTTTTAATCTACAATTTAGTTATGAAGGAATAATATTATTAGATAACTTGTGTTATAGTTTGAAAACAATATTTCTCAGTATGAACCAAACTTTTTTAATATTATCTCTGATAAGACTCTCAGGTATATAAAGACTGAACACTAAAACATAACTGACTTATAGTGACTTGGATTGAGATAAGCTAATCACTTGGTTAGACATAGTTTTTATTTTAAAATAAATTATCTCATTGCTAAATTAAGATTTAAATGAATATTTAATATTATACGAGTATATTTCTTTTTTTTTGTATTCCAAATAGACCAAATATTAATATAAGAATACTGATATGTTATTAGCTCTGTTTGGTAAGGTGTAAAATGCAAGTTAAAAGTACGACTAGCCAATGTTAGATTGCCCGTAGTACATCGCGTGATAGAAACGAAAGAGCAGGTTCAGTATTATTGCTCATTAATATTTATCCCGGAAATGGTGGAGAAAATCAATTACAAGCCACCATGTCAGATGTTTCCGGATTGCAGACATCGTGCTAGTTGTACTCTAAAACATTAAGTACGCTTGGGACGCCACTGTGAGCCGCAGTCGAACCAACATGAGCATAACAAATTAATACTCTACCGTTGGGAGCTAACAGATTTAAATGTCTGCGAAAATATGTCCTGTTGGATAGCTGTATATTTAATGAAGTATATTAGAGTCTTCCTAAAGCTAAATACATTTGTTTCGTCTCTCTTCATATCCTGAAAATTATCATACTTTTTTTATCGGTATCATATATAATTATGGCCAAGATTTAATCTAATTTTTATACTGTCATCGCTCAAATATAAAGTACATTTTATGTTTCAAATAAAATATAATATTTTATAGCAAGCTTTTGATCCTCTGAAATCTAGATAATTCTGAAAAATACTATGAAAATATGAGACAACTATATATTCTGAAAGATAGTATGACAGTATGAGACATTTATACAAGTATTGCTGAATATGAAATTGCAGAAATACTATTCTTCAAGTGTGAATGCTGTTTCTCTGGAAACAGCTTGTATAATAATTAAATGAATATTAATAATT
>JAGJTL010000025.1:201358-215834 GCA_022063505.1 Calosoma granatense
ACAATTGTGTATGAAACGTGTGTAGTTAACAGTTTCCTTTTATCATATTTCAATCCTGCATTTTACACATTCCTTTGTAATAGTATTTTCGCTAGAATAAATTACTGTGTTAATTAAATAAGTGCTGCAGATTTAGTCACTCGTTTCTAAATGAGATTGCCATAACTTAACTTACATAAATAAGATAGATAAAATACTTTTTATATCAGCAAGTATAAACATATCTGTTTTTGTATTGAGTTAAAAATTATTTAAGTCTGGCCTGTTTATTGTATGTACACAATATTTTTAAAGTTCTTATAGAATTTATTTTTATCTTTATAGGACTTTTGTCCTCTATTCATAAACTTCTACGTCAATATATAATTCTGTTTTCTGTTAATGTGAAATATGATTAAAATAGTATTCACAGCCATCGACGCATTCAGCATTTCTAGAAAATTATGCTCTACAAAGTTAATTTGCAAATAGTTTAGTATATAAACAACAGCAAGATTTAATTAAAACATATTCCGTGCTACACCGAAATACTTGACTATATTCGTGTCAAGTACAATTAAATTATTATTTATAATCACAATATCAACGGCTTTAATTCTAGTAATATGAAACTGGGGCCCGTTTAATGAAATAATAATAATATGAAATTTTAGCCTAACGTTGTTTAGAAATGAATAAACATTTTTCTATAATTTTGGAGCACAGTATTTTGTGGGCGTCTCCAAGATGTACTAGAAAATATTACATTGTTTCTTTATAAAATTTGGGATTTGAAAGAATAACTACAAACATACTTATCTTGTTTTAATAATTTTTATTCAAGAAAAGAGCGAGTCTTTTGTCTGCACAGCCTTTTTGCTGCTCAATCTTTCAGAATTCAACACGTAAATTTTAATGAGAGATCTAAATAACTAAGTTTATTTTACCAAATATTATTGGTACTATTCTTACCTGTTGTATTATGTAACAATAACGTTTAGTAAGAAATCCATGTTGTGTGCGATTTGAGAGGCACACTGTTTTAAAAGTTTTTATTTATTTATCAACAACAAAACTCTGCTTTGTTTTACATTCCGAAGCCCTAAAGCTCAAACATTATAATTGCCAGTAAATATGAAAGAAAATAAAATGTTTTCTTAGTACATCCACAGTCATTCATTAATTAATTATAGACATTAATATAAAGGTCCATTAATTGTGCTAATAATTTTGACAGATGGAAATATATCCCATTGCTAAAATGATTCATATACTAAAAATAAAAACATGATTTTCAGTGGACGTAAAATAATTGTCTGAAAAATGTAATATTTCAAATTCATATTGTACGTATAAATCTACTTATTCATGATGTGAATTCAAAATCTCGATCTGTGTCATTTCGTCACAAAAAAAATATTCATTGCTTCATATTTTTTTCGTGATTGTGTTCTATTTTTATCAGCAATATATGGAACATTTCTATTTCTAGAAAATCTGTCAGGTTTTTCTACAAATAGAAATTGTGAAGCAAAATAAAGAAAGAATCTTAGAGATGAAAAATATCAAGAAATATATAGTACTGATTTCAGACGATGTTCATATTTATTGAAAAAAATAAGGATAAGACACAAATGTATCGTTGTGACTTTAGTTTTCATGTTTAATTTCAGGTGATATCGTCACTTTTCTTAGTAAAAGAGTTTAGACTAATAACCATAATATCATTCTTCTCTTCGTAAGTTAAAAGCACCACAAACTTCGGCTGTTTCCGTGTTGTAAACACTTCTTGTAAACTACATTTAGCGATTCAGATTTCAAGCCGGATAACATTTATTTGGATGACTATATCGTTCTACAAATTAAAGCAACGATGTGTTTAAGATTTAGGAAAACTGCGTGCTCAAGAATGTTAGTTACTACAATATATAAGGATCTGCTGGCATCAGTAGCGAATTTAAAATGAATTTACATGAATTGTAGTGTCCATTATACTCTGACATGCATGTCTACTATTTTACATTACATACGCCTTTTGACAGATAGCGTAACAATGATCTCTTAAACTTGTGGAATTTATTAAACTTCAAAGTTACCCAGGATATTCATCATTGAATATTATCTGGACAAGACATTATAGTTTAATAAACTACTGTCTGTTTCCAAAGTAATCTTCACTAAAATATTACATCCATTACAAATAACTTGAAATTATGAAACAAAAGAAATAAAATTGGTTAATTATTGTATTCATTCAGTAATGGATACAAATTTGTTAAAAGCTTTGCTTTAATATCTATGCAAATTATCAAATTTAAATATTAATTGAAAATTTTTTCTCCATGAATAAGTACATTGATTATTCCAAATTTAAAATTTTATTTCGTCTTTTCTTCATTAAAATTAACAATCAGCTTGTTTTAAATATTGTCCCAGTACTTAATATTGAAGGAAATAAAAATAAAATTACTTTTTTATATTGGAATCAAACTTCTTCTTCATTCTTCTTACATGTAAAAACTTTTTAAATCAAACCTTTAACGAAAGAAAAGACATATTTTCTAGAAGAAAATGATTTTTTTTACTTGTCAGATATCAGAATCTTTTTATATACTTTGTTTTTTACGGTGGTTACGTTTTATGTATATACATTTTAACAATCTTTACCATACTAGCAAGAAAAAACCATAATTAGTATAATTTTCTATTCATTAACAAAAATAATATTAAAAGCACGTTTACTTTCGTTTTAGCAGAGGAAGCAGAAAAGAATGTACCCGCAATGTTATTTTATAATTAATATTCATTATATTCACCTGATTAAACAGCGTGTGTTCTATCACTGATCCTGTGGGTATATTTTATTTGAATCAGGTCACGTGAATGTGTTCTGGGTCATTTCACACCTACGCCATACGTGTACAGTATAGTTTAAATTGTAATCATTGAGAGAGCTTTGTATACTTTAGATGCATCCATGTCATTTGTATTCTAACCGAGAGTGCAATACATATTTGGTTAGTGGAGTTTGCTTTTAGTTTCAACCAGGGAACATGAAGTTAGAAATCCCTAAAGGCAATTTCTAACGACCTGTTATATTCCCAGGTGTTTGGTTACCAATCCAATATCTGTAAATCGCATAATCTGATTTACTATCGATTTACAGGAAAGCATAACGAAAATCTTCTCTGAATGAACGAAACTAGTTTATCGAGCCAGGCGACAATCCTATTATTTTATGTCAGACTTGGATTAAAAAGTTAACAAGATTTATTCGACGAAATTTTATTCTGATAGCATTGGAAATTTAAACCAGATTAGCTCCGGATAAGAGAAATTAATGCAGAGACTATGTACATTATTTTAGTAAACCTATATTTACCTGGCAATAAAGAAATAAAACCAGTGTTTTTTCAACCAAGTGCTATTTTAGGACCAAATGCTGTAATTATCCAACTCACGCGGGTATCATTTATAAAATTTGCCCAAGCCTGGAAAGACTGGAGATAAACCTGTTTCTCTATTCACAAATGATGTATTGTAGGATTTATTATCCACCCTTTTCTGCTATTGTCATTGTTCAAAATTTCATAGAAATTTCTGATACAACAGTTATCCGTATTCTCATGTATACTTCAGAAACTTTAATGCGAACAGGATTGTGATAAGCAAAAATCATTTCAAGTTTTTTCATATATTCAACCGATGTGGACGGTATTTGTTTATATCTTTTCCATGTATAACAGAGGTTCTCGAAGTGGCGTTCTTACTTTTCAAGGATTTCACGACAAATAACCGGGGATTGAAATAGAATTGCACTTGAGTTTATTTACATTTTTAGCATTTCTAGTTTAAAAAGCTTCATTCTATCCTGAATTGTATTCCATGGCCGAATTAG
This sequence comes from Calosoma granatense, assembly GCA_022063505.1. Lineage (NCBI taxonomy): Eukaryota > Metazoa > Arthropoda > Insecta > Coleoptera > Carabidae > Calosoma > Calosoma granatense. The sequence goes on from JAGJTL010000025.1 coordinate 205,236, forward strand.
GAAATAGGACGCAGGAAAATCGGAACAAATCATCATTATCCCAGATATTTATCGCAGCAGAAAATTGAATAACGAATGTCTTCCCAATTTCTTTTCATACGCCATTACATTCACCACAAAAACACTAATGACGTTAGCCATAGCATTGTTCGCAACAATTCTTCGTAAATTAAATCAACTAGTTATCACGTAATATTCCAAGTGCGTTTAATCACGCGCCATTAAGTACACTAGCTGAAAAAGCTTTGTGACATTTAGAATTAAAAATAATATCTGTGGACTGACAATTATAAAGCAATTTACGACCAGCACTAGTGGCCATGCAGGCAGATCAACCTGATGCAAGCGACACAGCAAAATTACTGTTACACTGAAGGAGAGGTTTTTACCATCGCAATTTACGAGAAACGTTTCTGGTTTAGGGTAGAAGTATCAATCGCATTTGGCCCATTGCCAGCATGTACGATTTTCAACGACACAAGCTTCCCTGAACTTGATTCGTACACGCCTTGCATACGTCCACCAATCAGGATTCAGTACAATTCTTTTGTTCACATTGGAATTACTAATTTATAGTTTGCTCTTTGGACATGAATGGATGTTTTCATGTCTGAGTTTGATTTTTGCGGAAATGCTGAATTGAATTTTCTTTAAAATAAAATCAAAAGGTTGCAATTGTCAGACAGGTGATTTAGAAGGCCTGGGCTGGGTTATAGGTCAAGATTTAAATTTTATCTCTTGCGTATCTGCAATAAAAATTAGCTATATAATTAAACATTTTCATATAATTTTAAGACGATATCTCCTATTGTTGACCAGAAATATTATTACTAATAATTTAGTGTATTAGTTAATGATTCATAACATCAATTATTTTCTAGTTGTATGATGCATTTATTAGTAAACTAAAACGTATCCATTTTCCAAGATATTAACGTTGTGGAAAACATAATCTACGCTGAAGCTGCGGAAAGTATCGACCGCCCCCGAAAATGGGATTGCCCATCTCGACACGTTTAATACTGGTCGCACTTCCTTCAAACATACTAACCATTCTAAAAGCATCGATAAATTAAACCATCCCCGAACTACCGATTCCATTAAGACCAATACATTGTGTATGTGTAACAATAATTACAGTTCCATAAACATTGTACAAATATTAATATTTACTAAAAATTCTATCTTCAAAACGGAGAGATTATTAAATGTGAATTTGTGCATCGAAAAAGTGCCATATTATACAAATATAATTGATCTGTGTATTAGTGAAGTGCAACGAAATATTATATCGACATTGTTTTCTATACCTACCTTCCCTGAAAGTGGAATAACCCATTTCGGAAATTTAAATCTAAAGTGTACAAATCTTACTCAAATTCGACTGTGTTCTGTTAGTCGTACAGTTGTATTGTATAATCATTGTAATGTTCTCCGTGATACAAGTGCAATTTTAACTACTACATCATTCACACTGGCTTCTAACGAGAATGGACTCGTCCATTCTACTAGCGAGCTGATTGGTTCTAGTTCAGCGGAAGGTAGTGGGGTTAAATCTGTCAGTCTGGCGGGAACGAGATTATATTCAAGGCCACCGGGCCAACAACGGTGGTGCTATGAAATGCTTGCGCCCGACTCCCAAAGTGATTTTGCCGACGAATCTCCACCTATCCTGGTGGAACCGTTGGAGGAGTCGTCCATGGACGTGGATGAACCGCAGCAAATGTTACCGAGGACTGTGCCTATTATGCGTGTGAACTTTCCGCCGGAAGCAACGGAACGTAGGCACAGCAAGCAAGTGTTCCTGCCGCGGAGTCGGGCGCGGAGTATGAGCGCGTGGAGTGACATTAGCAAGAGCAGCTGGAGACTGGATGACAGGTTAGTGCTTGCTAGATTAGTGTCTCCTTGCAAAGATTAATGACAATATCATAACAACTGTCTGGGTTAAATCACAATTATTATACTGTATGGAATGTTCCTTCTGAAGACGGAGCTGGTAATAATACAGTCATATACAGTGACTCTTTAATTTCAGAAAGATAATATCACAAAATTAGAGATTATAGGTCCACCTCAAAGCATTATATAATATGTATCGTACAATGCAAATTCAATGTACAGTACTGCTGGGTAGAACACAAATAATATTACAATGAACCAATACGTTTTCCTCCTTGAATGAAAATCGCATGCCACCAACCAGAGGTTAGAATCAGGAAGTAAAACGCTGAGCGATTCTGTGAAACTCGACGTTAAATTCTGTATTGCTCCTTAAAAGGTTAAAAACTTTGTATTCTTGAATCCACGTTGCTGGTGCATCGTTGCAGAACAATGACTGTCGAGTACTTCTATCGGATTTATTTGAAACGGTAAAATTCTACTTGTCTGAAGTAGAAAATACCTTGTATTTTGTTTTAGTTTCTTCATATATGCCATAATGTAACATAATGTATATTTATTTTTTTATTTACACATGAAGATCGCTAAACTCGATTAGGCAAATTTAATATAAAGAAATGTCAACAAAAACTGATTTTTGTCAAATAGTGGATAAATTTAATTTCGATAGAAATTTCAAGCGAAATAAAATATAACAGTGAGTGTATGTGTATTTCGATAAGAAATTCGCTTATTGTCATTTCTCTTTAGACATATTCATCGTGTATTGTAAAATTTATATTAGACATTCAGATGACACTTCACTGTATGTAACATCTAATATTACAGCATATGCCGTATATGGAATAACAAATAGTGGTTTCCATCTAGATGAAATATTCCTCGCACGCCTGACAAACGAGAAATTTCTCAATAAAGGCCTGCCCAAGCGGATGGGTTTCGTCGACCGATCTCTTAACTCGGGCAGAAGTCTTCCATTCCTCGTTATCAGTGGAGAATATTAAACATTCGTATGAAAGTGTTCATCAGTTTCACTCGTCCTGTGCCGTGTTTTTATTAGAATAATTAAAATTCAGTAATACGCATCTCGTATTAATAAAGCTGTGTACATTAACGAAGCTTTTAATGAACGAACTTTGAGCTTTTGTTGATTTGGCTGCTTTCTATATCAGCGAAAAATGGAATATCTAACGGAAAATGTGAAATACTTAAAGGTGATGAATTCTTTCGAAACTTCTTTCTGGTTTCTAGGAACTTAAATCTCGATTCAGAACGAATATTATCAAAACTGTCAAGAACAATAGCAAAAATGTATAATACAGTGTCTACAATAACCACAAAAAGCGTTAGAACCCATTTATACTGCATAATCTGCAATCATATATGCTGAATATGGAACAGTATATTTCAAATAAGTTTCTCTCCAGCTCTACCATTGGTCCCTTCCTGTATTTTGTTTTGCTGTGTTTATCTAAACACCTGTTACAACACACCGTTTAGACTCCAACGTCTATTTGATGAGGATGTGATGCTTAACACTCTTTCGTTCTAGAAAACATTGTACGTGTACGTACGAGTTTTATTTCGTGTTTTCCACAATAGAGGAAAATGTGAATTTCAACACTTTGCTTGGCTTTTATGTTAGGAAAGAAGAAGATGAATTATGTTTATATTCTTAGAGAACTTTTTTGAAAGTATTTCGTCAAAAAGAGTGTTTCTACCGGTTAATCATAGGCAAGAACAAGAATGAAGTATTAGAAAAAGATGATTGTATGTTTTATTCAAATTATAATTGGCATCAACAAAGTTAATTTTTATATTTATGCCATAGACAACAATGCATGGTAACAAAAAAGTAATTAAGACACATATTCCTTAACTTCTGTTAATTTTACATGATTAAATAGATGTTATTAAAGTGTTTATACATTTTATTAAGATATTTGTTTTGCTCTTTAATCTGTACTATTATGCCAAAGTAAATACAACATTAGGAAAAAGTTTATTTAATTTTGCATTTAATAACTAGCAGACTGTGATAAAAATAACTGCTAATATACTTTCAATTAAGCAGGTACAATTACGCGATAACGATGCTATCTATTTTTAGAATTTATATCTAGAGAATTTTTAAAAATTATAATAATATTCGAATTTGTTTTTGTGAAATTATAGCTTCAAAAATAATCGTAATAGAATGCATGAAAAATAGAAACAAATATTATATTTTAATTGATACGATTAATAATCACTTACAATATTCGTGCTATTTGTCTTTGTATTATGCAGATTTTTTATTTAATTTTTTTCCTCCATGATGAATTAATAATTTAGTTGAATATTGAAACAGATAAATATTTTTATAATCAATTTGAGATCTAGTTCTATTCTCACGTTTTTTATGTCATTTTCGGAATTATATATCACTTCATTCTTCCATTCAGCCTTAGGGTGTCTCATTATTTGGACTATGAACTTTTCATGAGACGACTTCCTCAGAAGGAACAAATTTTGTTCTAAACGAGAATTTTTTGCGAGTAGAGATTACAGTTACTCTCTTATTAGATAAATGTTAGCGTACATTTTCCATTGTTTTCTAAGTGTTTTATGGAAGTTTTCTGCTAGATTTTCCGTTTGTTAAATGCTTTAACAAATCGTTAAATATATCTGAATGAAAGTTCACAATTCCACTGTTTAGAATTTTAGGAACTTGATTCAATACTATAAATTTGTAATACATTTATTATTTATTAATTTTATACATGTGCTCTAAGTTTTAGCTGCACTTTTCACATATACTACATCTTCCATCGAAATCTAATGCAATGATTATATTATACCTACATTATTTTTTAGCTAAATAGATCTGCTACAGTGTAATGTAAATGAATGTTTAATATTGAGTGCTTCTTACCAATCTTATTCAAACAGGGCATTGACGACTACTTTCAGTAAGTAAAAAGTTGTTTCAGCCACGTGAAACTTTCATACGAGGTTCTCTACGGAATTTGTATCAGATATATTCAGATGTAATTTTCAACATTTAACATGAAAATCAGTATCAAGTATCAGGAAAATAAAACATATTCTTATCTGCATTTACTAACTGCTGTAGAAAACTTTTGTAATTAAAGTTTGAAATTATATTGTTGTACATATCTGAATACTTGTAACTTCATTTATATACGAATTCACGTTGATTTGTGTGTATGGTTATTCCGCTTTGTGGATCGTGTTGTGAATTCACGCAAATGTGCTTTCTTTGTTTTCTCCATTCCATAGTACTTTCCAATTAGTTTCCCCCGTGTGCCAGGAATAATTGGCGCCCCGTATTATTCTCCAACATTGTTCAACATTTGCCACGGGACGTACAAAACAACAACAAATGGAACAAATGCAATAAAACAATAATGAAACACCAGTTTTTCATTTAAACATTTTTATTGTTTGAAAATATATCTGCACATCTTTTCAAATGGGTATCAATTTTCACTTTCTCAATGCGTGGAATCATTCGTATACATTAGCTGTCAAAATTGATTAATGTGCTTTGAAAGTTATATAGGTCTATCGGCTCAACACTTGTATACCAAGTGATCGCAGTATCATATTTTGTTGTCAGAATATCTGACATCTGGTATAAGTTGCCCATAATTCCATCGGGATATCGAAGTGATAATTTACTACATATCCTTTGGGAATCGTCCTGTTTACTGACTCTTAACGAGCCATGTTACACCGCTTGATATGTAGAGAAACCCTGATTTCAGGGAAGACAGTGTAGTGTCTTATTTCAACATTTGTACAGTTCTCAATCTGAAGTTATTGTAGGAAGACTTTTGTAAAACACAAATATAATATTGTTAAGCATTATATACTCTATACCTGTATTCACTTGAAGAATGTAACAATGTGAGTTTCAGTGAAGAACTTTTCATACGCCTGAATGCGTACTAATATACAGGTTGATCCAGTTATGACACAGCTTCTCTGTTTCACGACAGAAAGTTGTTTAAATGGGGAAATTAGTATCATGTTAATTAACACTGCGTTATCAGGAAAACAAAAGAGCATTACGTTTTCCAGTAATGGCAGTTTGAAACATATCTAATGCAAAAAGCATATAAAATAACCATTCAAAACCATTTTGAAAGCTGAATATAAAAAGTTAATAAAACTTTGTGTGAAAAATTAATAATAACTGAAATAATGAACAGTTTTAAAAGGACTTAATGCCATATTAATCAATTATACTTTCTCCATTTAATCGAATTTCTATCTTTTCAAATAAAAAAACCACGTTACATCTCATAATTCAATCACCTGTATATTGCAGCCATTGTTTTAACAAGTAACTGAAAGTATCGTGCTGTTTTCTTTTGTTTAATTTTATTTTCAATGATCCACGGGTCATTATAATCGTTTCGAAGTATTAAATTTGTTGTAGCTAACTTTTTATCACGTGTTTTCGTCTTTTTAACCTTTTTGTATATTTTTTTCTTCGCAGAAAGCTAAGAAATTGTGTTCATTAAAATTTTATCAAGTTATAAAGTATTATATACATATTACTTTTTCTTTAGAATATGAATCATAATACATTTTATACACGTATCCAAATCCTTTTATGCTTTTTTTTGTGAAAAATGAAATTTCTTAATTAAAAATTGGAATTTTCCATGATAAGAAATTCTTTTTAGCTAATGGTCACGTATTTTACCTAAAAGAAAAGAACGCATGTCAAACTGTATTCTTAATTAAAAGATGATGTTTTTAAAATTTTAATCAGTACCACTTTTACACTTAGGTAAATGAGAAGTAGTCAAGATATTAGAAGTCGAAAATTAATATTTTGAACAATGTATTTTTAGCAATTTGCAGTATTAGAGGAAGCAAAAATTATATTATTTTTTGCCAAATTAAAAAAAAACATTACATAGCTATTTATTTATTTTTCATTTTATTTCCAATAATATATCATTAAATAATATAGGTATTATAACTTATACACAATATAATTTCTGATAAGATAATAATAATACATGTATTTATGATAACAAACAAGTAATATACATGAATATAATGGCATGTCATTAGTTTTATTTTTATACATTTTATCTATTTAAAAATACAATGGTATTTCAATTGTATTGACTAATATACATTATTCTAATAAAATTTAAACAACAATTATCCCGATAATAGTGATTTTAAATAATCATTTATTTATTTTTCTTTATATTTAATTCAATGTTGTAAGGACCGTTATTACTGACACTAAATTTCTCGCGCCAGTCATAAGTATTATTGTGATCTGTTAATTTTTGTAATTTATGCTTTTTGTAAGATATTTTATCTAATTCCATTGTCACTTCTATATTGAATTGATCTAATTTGTCTCTAGGGGCTTGTGAAACAACACATATCCACAAACATTTGCCCTTCACGAAGAAAGTACAATAGAATACTTCATTGTGAATTTCCGCTTGAAGAAAATGATTTTCAACGCATGTAATTTCACAGACAGCAGTATTTGAATGATGTGTTGTTAGTTTCTCACATTTTTTAAAATGACCAATTCTTGTATCAGGTTTAAAATGATGGTTGCAAAATTGACACTTATTAATTTCGTACGTACAGAACCAATAAGAATGTTTGGTCAAATCAATTGCGTTGCCTTCAAATTTACATCCTTCATTTCTGTAGGTACAATACAGTACCTTTTCTATGGGAAATTCGTTGCCTGTTTCCTTTGGAGTACACTTATCACAATACCTGGCTTCTTCCAGACAATCGTATTTAGTCGTCTGTACTATTTCCTCATTACATTTCATACATTTTATTTCGCTTCTGCTGATTAACAGTGAAAACATCGTTTCTTCTAAGTTTCCGAATATTTCCTTTAACCCGTTCACGCTTAATTCAATGACATTTTCACCATTTTCCTTGTATTTCCTCTGCTGACTAACAATTTTCTTCGCCATTAACTTGTATTCATTTTTTGTGATAGTTAAAAGATAATTAAATTGCGATGCAAACTTTGAAGGTCCAATTAATTGGACACACTGCCAAATGTGCCTTGCATTTGTACGAAATTGCACCAAGAAAATGAAACCGAATACGACGGTGAGTATATTCTTCTCTATATCCTCGGTGTTGTCATATTTGAACTGGGACGGTTGATCTATGGGTCTGGATATTAGATCCACATGCTTTGCCTTGAAATGTTGATAGATCTCAGTTCGTAGTCCTGTCCAATCGCAACTTCCAATTGGAAGAGCCGGACAAATCCATTTTCTATACTCACAGTCTTCTTCGTGATCCATTATTTCATCCATTGACAGTTTCTTCATGCACCCATCTTTATGGAATCGACATGGAAATTTGACACATTTGGCAAGATTCTCGTAAGCTTTATTTCTCATCAAATAATGCTCGGATACTTGCGGTACTGGACACCTTCCACATATGCTGTCTCCATTTTCGTTAACCATAACTGGTGAACATGATAGATAAATACCACATTCGCCACTTAATAATGTTGTTAACACTTCTTCACTAATGTCAGCCATTTTGTTGAAATTATTCGAACTGGTTAATTTCAAACACTACAAGATGCATCGAAAAACGTCGTATATATAAGCGTAAGGAACTATTATAATCAAATGTATCTAAAAATATTGATAACACCTGAATTTCCATTGTTTCATAATGTTCATTTATTATATTCTCTTACAATAGGAAATTCTAGGAATAATCAACGATTGCAAAATAGCAACAATAGCATAAATAATGATTACAGCTGCGATAAAAATAGATAATATTGTTTTATTATCGATAATTGATATGAAGTTTTTAAAAGTAGGGGATATTTTTGATTTTTTCAGTACTATTGACAATTGAAATATGTAACAATAAAACTAATTCATCGTTATCTAATGTTTACAAAATTTGTGTACAGATTACAATTTGTTATTCTGTGTGATAGTTTAAGAAACGTGATTTTTCCTTGTATAACTAGAACATTCCGTTCTATTTGCCAGATCTCCAGATAATCCTAGTAACATAATATCGGCTTACTGAAGTTTAGCAAAGTTGTGACTGAAATTAGTATCAAGTTCGCTTTCATACTCCTGCGGTCTTGATCATCTTGATGTTAGCGTATAAGCGTAGTTGGTTAAAGATCATACGGAAATAGGATAGTAATTAAATCATTGAAATTGGAAATAACAGACCGATAAAGACCACAATATCATCATTGTAAGTTTCCCACTAATCTCTCATCATTTATATTTACATAAACATAATTATGATAGTTTTTTATTGCGCAACAATATTTATTAAGTTATATTTAATCACTGTTATTATATTAATTCTATTCTATTTATTTTCAGGTATGTCCATATCTATTGCGATAATAAAATTCGTGCAGATAACGTAAGTACTTATATTTACTTTAAATAAAATACGAGGATTTCACGTACACTTTTATACCATTCAAGTATTTTTACATTATTCGTTGGACAGAGCATATGAAAAACATTTTCCGCGGTTACTTTAAAAAACAAACTCTAGTTTTTTGTGCTGTGTACTACAATGAAACTATACCATGTTTTCCTGCAGAAATAACAAGCAGTTATTTAAATATCTACTTTTTTATTCTAGTAAACACAAAACACAACTTCAAACTTTCCAGTTTTTGCATAGAATTCATTGCATCCTGTAATATCATTTAATAGGTTTGAATTTCATTTGCAAAATTACAATCTTCGAAAAAATCGATTACATCTATTTTTCTGCACACTCTTGAGAAAAAAAATTATTTAAATAGTATAATAAATTTAGAAATTATAATACGATTGTAAACATTAATATAAAGCAAAAGATTTAAATGTAATGATAAATAAAATTTTTCTGTGCCAAAATACAGACAGCGGGAGTATATATCTGCGCAGTAATTTTCCCGCCAAAAATCGATTGTCTCGCCAATCGTAGCTGCCTGTTTTATCGTCAGTCTTGTTCTTAGTTCGTCTATGCGACACAAGCGCGCTTCGGTGCAGAGTATTGATGTATATAGTTCACTTGTTTCCCGTCAGGTGGATAACGCTACAACCGGAATATTACGGTAGTGTTCCGGTTTGGCGTCAGTAGGCACCGCTGTCAGAAAGTTCTGATAAGGAAGTTTCCTGAAATACGTTTCAATTTTTCTCAAAATGAAGTAGATAGCAACGTTGAAGACGTGCTTCAACTGATATTAAGATACTCAGTATTAATACAGTTGTATATTTGAATTTTAGATGGTTTGTTTGTATTATTTTTCAAATATTTATTATTTCTCACAGTCATACTGCATAACACATTTATACATTATGAATTTCTATGTGTGTTCTACGATTGACTGTGTTTAAAGGATCCGTTACTCTAGTTATGGGAAAGGCATGGTGTTATAAGTGTAATTATATGTAATAATGTTGAATTTTGATAATACTGATTAGTCGAATGATACTTGTGTAAAACAGTAGTAATACTACAATGATGAAAAATATGATTCTACTACTTATTTGAAAGCAAATTATTACTTAAACAGATAAATAACCATTAGTATCCTTTTCAATTATCATATCAATAATTTTTCATGTTTCACGCGTTAATATATTTTTATATTACCTTGCCTTTCAGATGAGAATCATAATCACAAATATT
>JAGJTL010000025.1:283011-296968 GCA_022063505.1 Calosoma granatense
CGTATATGTATGTATGTCTACCAATATTTTCATATATTTTGCCCGTCTCGAACAATGTACAAGTAATTTACGTAACACAACTTTTCATAACGAATTATTAATTTTTATCCACGTTTCACTGTTAGCATTATTTTACGTTCTTGTAGACATTTTCTTATTCTTCTTTCTTCAAGTTTTTATTTCTCTACGGTATAAATGCTTCGTTTTAATTAAGTATTTTTATTGTACTTTAGTTGTGTTATTTTTAACGTAATCTGCTGTTGACTTTAAAATGAAATGTATTTATAGTTTACATTATTACAACTGAATATATAAAATGTGAACAAGATATACATGTATATTATATATCATTCTCAGACAAACGGAAAGAATGTCGTTCAACAAGGAATATGGAAGGATTCCTGCAATCTGAATTTAAATAAAAACACAATACCATCGAATATGTATACAAGATTGAAGCGTTTTTATTTATTCAAGAGCTACTACGTGTATATCGTGATGCAACATGAGAAATTGTTGAAACATGTAAGGAATATTTTATATGTTGAAAGCTAAAATCTCTGTAGGAAAAATGACAGAATGAAATACAATATTAGTTTTGGTTTCTAATAATAATATGAATTATGTCTGTGGGAAAAAAATAGTGGCTTTTTACTATTAATAATTATGTATGTCCTTATTGAATAATTGAAACATTATTGATTTATATTTCACACGTAGAACGCAACGCCATGCAACTAATGACATTTGAAAATCAATTTACAGTAAAAATTCTATTAGGTTTTGTATGAAAAATTACGTGGGCAACAGATAATATCGTTCCCTTTGTTTCACTGTTTTTTTACATGCAACAATGTTTGGTTATGTTCTCGTGGACAAACTATAAACATGTTGCATGGTGTACTCTAACTGTGTATAGGTATGTGTGACTAACAGATACGTACCTAATATTTTATACTATACATATGAATGTTAATGTACATGTCCGCACTGTACATGTGTGCCTGCCATGTGTTTGACGTATCAGGGATGTATGTCCAGTTATGGGTATATTTATACACGGAACGTACATATATGCTACTGCTGACCACACAAAATGAACTCGCCCAGAACTGAGGGGTGTGAAACATTTATTTCATTTGATATGCAAACAGAAATTCGTGTTTCACACACGTGTATTTCTAGAATATATAATTTTTTTAAATATCCACTGTCCTTTTTCTATACAGAAAATGTTATCCTACGTATCTTTCACTGTTTAATATGTAAAAAGAAAGTATTTATTTTTGTATACATCGGTGGCTTAAAATAGAACAACTATAGACACGTTTTTGTGTTAAAATATTTAGTTACAATCTCTTTTCATAATAACTATAATTATTGATATACAATATTGTCCTTTCAAAACACTATTCTTCATTGTACTTGATTAAAAAAATATATAATTATTAATCACTATTGAAGACAGTTTAAATATGTAACGTACAATTCACAAACATAATGTATGTATGGAATATTTGTACTGAGCAGTATAAAATATTTAATGAAAAAAAAAATAATAATGTATGTTTGTAATATTTCTATACAAACTGAACTGTGTAAAATATTTAACGAGAAAGTCTAGGAAAGTCAAATAATTTCCTGTATGTTGGTCACGATGAATTACATTTCTTTAAACTTTTGTATGGCTGTGTAGTTTTTACTGTAACGAAACGTACATGCTTTCATCCTTTTCAGCTTTGTGTGATTCATGCATTCAGACCCCTGTCACAATGTTGACATTTCTTGGTATGGACTACATTAAAAATGTAATCATGAAATATGCATTAACCTAAAAAAGCAATATTAGTATTTCGTTACACATATGTGTGAAGTAAATGTATCATTCACTATATTTGTAGTATTGTGCTAGAATAATCTTTAAAATACAATTATTTTAACCCACAAATACGCATTATGAACTCTATATTGTAAACAATCTTTATTTTAATGTAGTAGCATCAGCAGTCAGTGTACTGACACACAATAGAATCAATAAATTTTATTTACATATTTGCTGAATCTCTTTTTTAAATGTCATTGAAAGGAAGACGCAACTGGTGTAAAATATAGAAAATTCAGCTGAGAAATATTACAAAACTAATCAGAATTGCTTCGTAGATATTTATTTGTTAATTATTATTATTTATTAATTAATTACTGACTCTTAACAGAAATTAAAATAAAACGAAATTAATTATTATTATATTGCACGTATTAAACCGATCTGAATACGGAATGTTAAATAAAGAAATTCAATTGAAAACTAATTAAGAAATGAATAAATCAATCAATATATGCTTCACCTGTCTTTTGAAGTGGACACCGTTCATCACTATGCGTCTGTCTGTCCAGTGGTTGGCATACTCCATGCTCAATGTCGTATTTAATTCTCGCATTTCCAAACCACGTTATTCTATTGTTTTCGTCGGTTTATGAGTTATCGACGCGCGTCCGGAGTAGCGTGACGAATCCACGGCGGCAAGGCGCGGCGGTAGTCGAACTCGGTGCGTGGAAGTACCGACGCTCGGCATCGCGACGCTCGTGTAGTGTTCACCAGTGGCAACTGAACATGCCAGTCGTAACGTACGTACAACCGCGATACACTACCGGCGTACCATCTCGCAATAACACTATGAAACTTTTGTGAGGTTATGTATGTCCGCGGAATGTGTGGTTATGGTGATGTGATACGCATTTGTTTATCTATATGATTTCGTTATGTTGTTTAAAATGTTTTCAAGTGTAATATAACAGTTTTAAAACAGAAGGTAGAGAACATTTGCTAAAATCAGCAGTGCTGTGTTACAGACTATTGTGAAATTAACATATTTTATAATTTAAATACAATATTTATCATTCAAGACTTTTACTTATTTCTGTTTTTCTTTTTAATCTTATCATCAGTTAGAAAAATAACAACAAAACAATTAAATAATTTTCACTTAAAAGTATTCACTGTTACATTGTTGAATATAGTTTAATCTTTTATAAATAAAAGAACAAAATGAAATCTAACTAATACAAATTGAAATGAATTATGAGCATAGCACACAATATTAACAGGGAACAAAACTGCTGCAACACAAAACATTTTCTATGAAGAATTTAAAAAAAAATATTGACTATAAACAAACACACACACTCTTATATTATCCACAGTATTCTTTTGTTACCCATAACACATTCTATTTTTATCGTATCACGCATTAATTAATTAATTACTTTATTAATTGCTGTTACAAAAATATTGATCAGCACAGTATTATTTTATTATCGATTAACATACACATAATTAGGATTGTAATTAATAATTAATTAATTTGTTTTTAATAATGTAGTCAAATATTTATACAAATCAAACGGGCGTAATATCATAATAGTTTCAATCGGTTGATTGAACAAAATAATATCCAATTTTGTGTATATTTGCAGCTATTTAATATTAATACAATGTATGCCAATTGGAATTTTCATTTGTTTCGTACATAATATAATAAAATTTATTACAGATTATGTTATGTATATATTATATATAATGTAATCTTCATATCGACACTTAACAAATATATTTAATGTCAAATCATATACATATTCCATTATTGTTTTCAAATACTACCATTATCTTTCATGATTATATTATTGCAAAACTCATAAACGTACCAATATTATTTTTTTATTCATTTATTTATTAATAATATATTCTACACACATGTGTATAAAAATATGTATAATATTAAAATTATTAGTACGCCAATGGTAACACACTAGTGGAGCAAATATTACACATTTTAGGCCTTAAACTTGTGTTTTAGCCCAGTCGGATTTTGGATATTATTATCAGAATAAGATTTTATATTCATAATGCATCTACTTTTATTTCAGTGATGATATAATGACTAACTAATTATCTCAATTTTAAATATAAATCAAGTGGTCCAATATATATATGTATGTACGTGTAAACAGCAATTGTAAATAAATAGATAATTTTTTAAATCACAATAATTCAACATATATACAATGCTCCAATGCATTTGTTAGTGAAAAAATGTATTAGTGACAGTTACTTTTCGTTTCGCAAGTGTGGTAACAAGTCAAGATGGCGGCATCAAGTCGGTACAGTTCGTACAACTGTTTAACTAGTTGGGATAGTTATGACAAGATTCCAAGGTAAATACGCAAGCACTAAATGAACTGTGTCGGTATACATCTGTTGAAAATATTCTATTTGTAGTACATAACTTCTGTAGCTACTAAACAGTACAAGGTTGGGTGCCACTGGTCAATAATGTAAACCAGTAATTCGTAATACATTTATGGAATAATTCTGTAACTGAAATTTTTTGAACGCCGCTTCCTCCTGACTAAAAAAAGCTTGTTCCTACTTTTGTAGGTAATTCACTGCGCATAATTCAGATGAATATAAAGGAAAAGGAATTTGTTTAGTTTATACTAGATATTCCATCCTCTGATAGAATTTCTGTACATCTGTACCTAGCTGACATAAAGCGGTACTAAAAATAAACTAAATGCGTCCCAATACCGTTTTATTAATATTTTAGCATAACATAGTTATATTCATAAAGTAACTAATAATAAGTACATGATAACATAATGTGCTGCTTCAAATAGATTACAATATTTTGTCTAATGTTAAATCATAACGATAATATAAAAATTCTACCATTCGCTTATGTTATTTGTAACTTTTGACCCGAATGTATCGTCATAAAAGAAGAAACATGTTTCAGAAACAAGAAAAGAATAATCATCTTCTTGCTGTACAAATATATATCAATATCAAATTATATCAATATCATTATTAGAATTGTCGTAAATTGGAAATTTTTTACAATAATCTCTAACTGGTCGAACCTGACATTTGTTTCATTGTTAATTAGTTGAAAATTATATTCATAATGTTGTAGATAATCAGCATTATCTTTACAATAATACACACAGGAGAAATATTGAATCAGAAACACAGATCAATATATTCAATTTACAATTACTAAGCTAATTCTACAATACACAGATGCCTTAAAACAATTTTTGTTAGGTGTTCTGAAAACTTGTTTCGCAAATATAACCAAAAGCAATTTACAAATGAGCATTTTACTCTATATATTGGGAATTTATGTGTGTAGAATAAGTAAATGTCCGCACTAACAATTTTCTTACTTTCCCTGTCAATCAACGATAATTTATATAGTGCGGAACGTGAAGGTCATATGTTTGTGTCAATAAAACAGGTTTTTCAGAATCAATTCTAACTGAAAACTGTATATCTTCAATCCTTCCAAGTAAAATCAACAAACCATTAACATCAATTTCTTTATCTGAATTTTCAAACATTTTAAAATCTTCCTGTGCTAGAACCTGACAGGTTTTAGATAATTTTCCTTTATTGCTGGTTATTTCAAAATTATATTTATATTTCTTTACATGCCCAGGATGACCGATATAACGCAGACAATGATAAAGTTTAGCGGTTGATATGTTGGTTTTCACTTGAAGCAGAAATAATTCCTTAGATATGCAAGTTATCATATTCGTTTCACAATTACGCGTTATATTTGGTGTTATAATGCACGGATGCCGTAGAACAAGTTGATAATGTTTATCTTCATAATGTTGCAATAATTTGTTCCGTGGACCCAGCCAAGGACAAGATGCTGATGGCAGTGAAGGACATATTAGTTCATGAAACGCACAGTGTGCTTCATGTTGTTTTACATCTGCCATCTTTAGTGTTGTCCTGCAGCCATCTTGTTTGTAGCGGCATGGAAAATGCCTATCGGACGCTAAACGTTCATACGCGAGCATACGTACAGTTAAGTGTTGTTCTTCATCAGGAATGTTGCATCGGCCACATACGCTGGTCCCATTTAGTTTCACCATTACAGGTGCGCAAGATAAATAGCTATCGCACATGGAACATTTCAATGTTTTCAAAATATCTTCTTCTACAATCGACATGGTATATATCTGAAAAATATTTTCACTCCATAGTATCGTAATATATTTCGTTATGTTGTTTAAAATGTTTTCAAATGTAATAGAGATAAGCTTTTAAAACAGAAGGTAGGACAACATTAACTAAAATCAGCAGCTTAATATTGACACGTAATTTTGTGTAATTAATAATTACATACAATAAAGTCATACATTCAAGGCAATTATTATATGCATAATATGTATACAATAAGTCTCTTCATTATTTGCAGACAGAACCGTATTATGTATATTTAAGTGTTTCCCAACCGAAGCAGTGATGTACAATTTTAGTATTTAAAATAAAAACCAATAAATTTACATTTGTGACAGGTTAGAGTATAGATTATATTATACATATATGAAGTCTCGAGGATGTGACAATTATTATATAGAAAGACTGGCTTATATAATGATACGCAATAATGTTTCTCTTATCGCTAATTTTATAATAAAAATTCTATCTTGCAAATAAATTTGATTTAAACTAGTGTTTCACTTGTAAAATACGTCATATAAGTATAAAATATAAAGTGTCTTACCGTAGATGCAATATACGGAATTTAACAAATAAATATAAGAACATCTGCTGAGCAACGAAATAAGTTCACACCCATACACTACAATTTATCAATTCACTACAAATATAAATAATTACTATCTTATCGTATGTAATTATATATTATAAGATACTGATTATTAAGCAAAAATCTACTTAGTAACAAATATTTCTGACTTTAAATATTTTATGTTTTTATTTATTATTTATTACTTACAGCAGATATGCCATATAAAGAATTCGTCGTCAAAAAGATATTAAAACCATAAATCTATTAACATTTATGGAAAGCATTACTCAATCTGCTGTTTTTATAACCATTGTGTCCAAATATTCATTTGTTAATAAACAATGATCAGCATGTTTCATTTACTTACAATAAGATTCTAATTTTAATTTAGAATATATTTCATAGAATTATGTTTTATGAATTTTATTTTATTCAGCGCTCAGTGTTTGATACGTTTTGTATGTCATTTTGTCAATTTAATTTAAAATGTCTGCAGAAAACATAAATTTATATATTGATTTCCTCTTCTTACAGAGTACGAGTTGAATACTACGTCAATGAAAACACATTTAAGGAACGTCTACAGCTCTACTTCATTAAAAATCAACGCTCAAGTAAGTCACTTTATGAAATTGATACATCATACATTTACATTGTAATAGGAGAAAAAAAAATGTACACGATTTGTATGTGAAACAGTAAATACATAGTACTTTAGCTTATATATTTCTAAACACATACGTAATTTGTTTGAACAGAGTGTTTAATTATTTAGAGAAATAGGAATTTATATTGAGAGAGAAAATTCGCTATTCTGTTTTTGTTTCAGGTCTTCGAATAAGAATCGCTAACCTTCTATTTAAGCTGCTAACATGTGTTCTGTATATATTTCGTGTCATAACAGATCTGGACCCAACATACGCGGCATGGTTAGTACATATAATATTATTTAACCCGTTGTATTTCATGTTTTTGTACTGGGGATTTAGTTGAAAACAGTATGTTGTCTATAGTTATGGTTGCCAGCCAGGAAACAAATCAGATTTCATCGAATCCGCCAACTTGACGGACGAAAAATTTCAAGAGAATCCCATAATCAACTGGGATGCAATATGGTGGGTGAACAGACCTCTGGAATTATGGATTGTACAAGTTGTGCTTGCCATGATCAGTTTGACAGAAGCGTTACTACTCGCTTATCTCGGATACAAGGTCAGTGAAAAAACATGCATACATATATGCTCTTATCATTGTTTTACAGTTCAATAAGCCTGCAAGTACTACTGATCTACGTTATTATTACCTTCACATACATATATTGTACCGAAATTCACAACGGATAATTAATTTTATCTATTGAGAATTTGATTTGATTTTAAATTCCTGAAAAACTAAAACTACGCATGAAGCTTACTGCAGATGTTCTAATTGGAACTTCGAAGTGGATGGCAAGACTTCGCTATTTAGTCATGTAAAACACTTGAAATAAACTTTCCAGGTTGTTTTCAAACTTACAACGTTCAAACATTAACGAAGTAATTAAACTTTTCAATTAAATATGACATTTTCACTTACCGTAAAGGTTCTTCACCCATTTTTATTTCCGTTTTTCTTTAAGAAAATTTAAAAATATTATACAAAATCGATTCTACACTGACTATTATAATGGAATAAAATAAACGAAAAACCAGTAAGTTGAGATAATACCGTTCTGGCTTTTGAATATGTCTTGTTTTGGTTTTTGTGTATAAAATGGCTAAGTGCTGTGTTGGCTTTGTTCCAAAGTTCATTCATTCTTAACCCCATTTTTCAAAAATTCCCCTCCCGAGTTGAGAAGTGTATCATTAAGATGTAGAAGCATAATGTAACTGAATTACTTCACAATACACACTTCGCTCTTTACATCTAATATTTTAGTTTTCTGCGAAATCTCAATAAAATTCTAAAATAAAATTCCACGAAACAAATAATTGACAATTCGCATCCTATTTAATACTTTAAATTATTTTACCTATATACAAATATGAATTTTGTGTGATTTTACTAACCTTTAAACACATGTTATATAATAAGCCAATATTAATCTAATACAAAATGATTAAGTTGCTGGTAGAATACAATTTATTCACCACTAATTATGCACATCCATGTACCTAGTGTGATTTTGAAGTATTTGTCTCTGAAACGAAGTACTCTTAAAATGAGAATATAAATCTTGCAAGTGTGTGCTCTTAAGAAGATCACATACATGTTATGTCACGTCAGTATCCTTTGTGTAGTACAAATGTGTCGTGTGTGTGTGTGTGTGTGTGTGTGAACAGTAAATCAAATTGAATATATGAAATGTCACCCGAATAGTAGCGTACACGACCGAACAGTGACGATCTTTGCGTGATAACGATAAATTTCGTTAATCTATTGTCTAGATGGTCTTTTTGGTGAAAAATATGAGATTGCTCTCAGTAAAAAGAAGTAGTTTTTGATTTTTGCTGAAATGATTCATGAGATAGTCCGTTTTTAAACATTTTCCATAGACTTAGATATTTTGGCTAAATTCTAAACATTCTTATTATATGTATTACAAAACTACCCTATACGCTAATTAATGCATGTCTTTGCTTGAAGTAAATTAATACATTTAAAATTATGATATTCAGTGAATAAAATTATGGTTTTCCTGTGTACAAATAAAGAATATTATACTTCAGTTTTAATTATTCCTTCAGTAAACTAAGAAAGCCGGATAAAGGAAAATACAACATATTTTTATTTCTACTTTGAAATTGAAAGTCAAGTATTTATTCAGCACAACATCCACTTGAATTAACAACCTTTTACATATTTGCTGAATAATATAAAACAAACTTTTCAAAATTTCTCTTCAATATTTTTACAAAATGGACTTCAAAGCGTGATATTTCATGCATATATTTTCGCCACATTTACTATATTATAATTAGATTATTTGACTCTAAAACTATTGATTTCGTAGTAGGTTTTGAAGAAAATTATGATACTTGTATTATTTAAAGAATTTAATTATTTATTCATGTGTAATAGTAATTATTTGTGATTTATTTTATTATATATTCATTTATGATATTCTAGATTTCGCTGCAACATTGGTTTAATAATATTCTTGGTGCAAGGTTTCATATATGCATACAGAAATAAAGTTGTTAAATATACAGATTATCTCCTGCTTGAATCTTGTGTTTACGTTTGAATAATACATGGTAATATGCTAATGTACCGTGTCGTTGTACATGTTCTAGGGGAATATATGGCAACAACTTTTGTCCTTTCATTTTGTACTGGAACTCGTGAACACCATTCCATTCATGTTAACGGTAAGATATGTATTTTATTCTCTTTCACGGACAATTATTATATTTATATAAAAGTATGATGACTTTTATTATTCACCATAATTGACATACATTCAATATTCTCTATTACAGCTTCTCTACCCGCCAATGAGGAACTTATTCATTCCAGTGTTTCTCAACTGTTGGCTCGCGAAACACTCGCTGGAAAATATGTTTGTAAGTACCAACATTCCACTACATTAATTTCACTTTGTCATCGTACCATCGCTTTTCATATTTTAACATTTATTTATCATTTTTCTCTCTCCGCCTAATCTTAATTAAAATCAACAACATGAAATTTAAGATACAATAAAATATAATTGAATTGCGTTTTAGGAAATATATAAAGTCTGTTTATGATATGCATACTATGCATATATAGTTTCATATCCTCCTACACTGAATATTCTGACATTGTGACATGATGTAGAATATTGATTGAATGTTTATTTGCCTTTAGAACGACTTACACAGGGCGATGCAAAAATCACAGTCCGCACTGTCCCAGCAACTTATGATATTATCAGCAACGTTATTGTGTCTAGTATTTACCAGGTAAGTTGCTAGGTGTTATTTCAAACTTACTGTAAACTGAACTCGACGAAGAATGATCACAACCGCGTCTTCATCTGAAGTTAGCAGCAACTTTTAGACAGATCCAATTTTCTAAAGTAAAGTAATTCATTCATCTACTTATTCCACTAATGAATCTTGTAAAATATACCAATTGTACAACTCGTACCACTGAGATTTCGTTTTGCGGTATATTATAACCGAAGACTTCAAGCTTTCATTTGAAGAAATCCGTTTATTTTGCCAGCAAATCGGACAACAATTCGTCGAGAATAGCTTTCAATAAAGCCCCTAATTGTTGGCAACTCAATCAACGTTCGAGCTGCGAGTGCGTTCCTCGCGCGCGTCCGGCGTAAATTCGTCGTTTTCGTTCGTCGTGATTCGTAGCCGAGAGGCGACACAGGACGAGTTCCTCGTCTAATGTCGTTAGAACCGAACCTTCGCTTGTTCGTTACGTCACAGGCCTTGTTAATTTGTAGCGAAAGCCTTCTAGCAGTCACCCACTTCTAACACGGTGTAGCAGAAAATAAGACGACATAAATGCACTGTGTAAATATTCACTTTAATAAGTAAAATCTTCATTAGCATTGTACAAGTGTGAGGCAAATCATATAGTTACAAAAATATTTCAAAGTTACACAAACACAAAAGATAAACTTTTCGCATCTGTGATCTTACGAGATTAACCATTAATCAGTTAACATTTAAACTAATTCTATTACATATTTCTATAGGTTCATTGTTTGATTTTATTACAAAATGTAAAAAGTTACAATTTTACAAATGTGTACAGTAACGTGACACAATTCTATAGGTATCTGTTAATTCTCATGTGTGGTGTGACTTAATGTGGGATGTTCATTAAAGCATAAAGTAAACTGATAATATTATCTTAACTTTGCGAAATCTATTTATAGTCAACGAGCATCAAGTCATTGATCGTTTAAGTTTTCATAATTGATAAACACTCTGTTACAACTAGAATATGCGTTACATATTAAACAAAGCATGTCTGCATAACAATTTATACACAAATGACTATGCTATTAAAATTGATGACATGACTGCTGAACTGTTCGTATTTAATTAATTTTTAATTGAAATTTTTGTTGAAAATTTTCTAACATTTACACATTTTGAACTGGGAGTTAGATATTTAATTTCGCTAATAACATGACGAAAATATTCTGTTACATAGAATGTCTTGCATACAGTTATTGATCAGGTCGTATTGATAGTAAATGAATAAATGTTATTGCTGATGGGATAAGAAAATATTGAGCTCACACATCGGTGCTAATCGGTATCGTCACATCGCGTTCATAAAGCTATAAATGCGATAGGATGATGTTACATGTGGCAGTATTTCTGTAGAGGAATGACACATACATACAGGCACACATAGCTTTGACGCAAAGCACCCTCTTTGGGGGCGAAAGCTTGCGTGACTGCACGTACATGTAGAAGCGTTATCGATCTCCCACGTAGCGACATTATCATTATTAATTCTACATACATACATACATATCTACACACACACACACACACCCTGTTGAATACAATGTTAAAACTTCCGGCGGGACAAAGAAGGTAGAGTGAGGTTATGTACATAACACACCGGTTGAATCGGAAGAAATCAAACTAGACAACACAACTTGTTCTGCCTGGTAAACAAAATGACTGTTTACTTTTAAAACACACACATTACGGAAGTGTTTATATAACTAATTTATATGTTACTCCCGAATCAAACACGTTCGGTGAACAAAGTACTTTTATATTTCATTCTACAAAAGTAGAAAATATTGTAAGAGCATAACAAACATACAATATATTTATGAATAAATCATAAATCGTAATATATGGAATAGTGTTTTGTAATATATAGTTGTGGTATTTTTCAAACAATGAAAAATGAAATTCAAATCATAAAATATTCAAACATGAGTTAGTATGTCAATTGGTATCATTCACTCCATTCAACCTTGTAATATTACATAAGATTCTTTTACTTGTAAATTTAAAATTATCAAGCTGTTCTTGATAAACCATATTTGTAAAAATTGCTGCAGGAACATCAATTTTATAATATAAATTAACATTTCACTACTTTGTATACATGTTGATAGTAAAATATCAAATTGTAGAATAAGATTTTCTAGAATTATCATTGTAATAATCAGAGCGTCAAAATCAAACTCTTCTCGTGATGGCAAGTACATGACTACATATAAATATACTTCTTGCAAGTGAATTCGTGACGACTTTGACGGCCATTTTACACAGGTCATGACGTCAGCAACGTTGTGACGTCATGTTAAATATTTCCTGCACTGTGAGTACTTACATAAAGCGCTCGAGTGCAGATAGAATTCAAGGATGGTCTTACTGCAATACTACATAGCGTCAAGTGTATAAATTAACAGTGTAACTACTACGCTATTCTAGTCTTGGCAAAGAGACGTTGTTGTGCACGATAACGTTCACCCAAACCACTGGCAGATTCTGAATTCATTTATTACAAGAGGTTCATACTAAAACTATATTATGATGATATAATTAACAGCCCAACAGTTTAGGAATTACATTTAGTAACATGCCTATTCAATACGGAGCATATTTATTTCTTTATATCTCCACGTACATTTATCTATGTATTACATGTATTCCAGTTTCATTACAAGTCACTGATCATAATTACTTTTTAATGTTAAATGTCATTTAATAGAATTCGAATTCGATTAACAATTAAACAATAGTGGACAATATATACTTTCAAAGAATCTACATATAGACGTCATTCGATAAACTATAAATAAATAACAGTGAGTGTTATTTAAAAAACGATAGTAAAGTTGCTGCTACACTCCCATTATTGATATTATTTGTTGGACTCGCTCATATGTTTAACATTTTAACATACACATCGCATTAGATACAACATTATAAATATTGACGGAAAGCGACATTCATGTATTTTCTATCTGTATGCGATAATAATTATAGGAAATTAAATTAGCTATGTTTATAATTAAAAATGGTACTCATTTGAATCTGTAGGATTAAAATATAATAAATTTGAATAAATTTCTAGTTTCCTGGTTGCTTACAATTGTCGTATCTACGCCACTGAGTTCTGTACGAGTAATGTGTTAGTAATATCGATCTGTTGCAAGTAATATATCAATCTGCGTGTTGCTACCTGCATCTACATAATTTAATATGTACAATATCAAAAAATATCAAATATATTTTACTATTTGACCAGTATAACGTAACTGCGTTGCAGGTTGCATACGTTGTTCCTTATGCGTAAAATAAGACTAGGTTTTAAATATAATTTCTAAATCAACAGTTTGTAAATCAACATCAGAATACTCTTTTATCAAATTAGCATATATATATATA
>JAGJTL010000025.1:316948-327394 GCA_022063505.1 Calosoma granatense
GTAAAATTCACAACTAATCTCATGTGATTTATATGATAATAAAATTTATCGAAATTATATATATTGAGGCTTTCATTAAGAAAACGTAAAGTAGAAAATTGTGTAATGTAAGAGCCCCCTAAAGTAAAAGTTGTCAGCTCCGCCACTGTGTTGGTAACTGAAGTGTAGTGTTACAATCTATATTGCACGATTTAAAAAAAACCTATGTAAAAAATGTATAATTATTTTCAATTATAATTTACACTTACAACTAATTTCATGTACAGTGAAACATTCAATAATAATAGCACATAATTATATACATTGTATTTTGAAAAAGTGAAGTTTTATTTAAAATCATTGTACGTTCAATTGCAACATAATACTAGTGAAACATACTTTACAAATATTCCTAGTATCAGAACAGCCAGTATACCTATTGTAATTTGTGAAAAATTTCACTTACTCTTCTCTTTATACCATCATGAAATATATCTAAAGAGTTTCTAATTCAAAATTTATTTCAATTCATCAAATGCAGAAATATTAATTAGCCGAATGTACAAGGTTTAAATTCGTTCAATTTTTATTTAACCAATTATTTATTGTAGCATAATAGTTTCATTATAAATCTGCGAAAAATTTAAACGAATATCTAACAGACAATATTAATTAATATAATTATCACTGATTGGGAATGTTTAGTACATGAGGAATACTGATACGACATTATTACAAAAATTATGAAAATATGTACCGTTATTAGAATAATGAACATTTACATTTGTATACGTAAATAGCAAAACAAAATAGAACAGAATAAACAATATTTCCTTATATAAATGCAACTGTTACGTCATAACCAGAGGCGCTTGTGGTAAACAAATTCTTTGGCGTCAATAGCATTGCTTATCTTTATAAAATCGAGTAAATATAAACGAATATACATAAAATAAAAACTTACAAGATATAATTCAACAAACTTTGTACCTTTTACAAATTCATTTTCACTGAATCAACACAGTTTCATTCTACCTGTCACCGTATCAGAAATACCAACTACACCATATAAAATTCACTGCTGCAGTTATTAACTTGTGCCACGCTAACAAATTCGCTACAACAAAAATCCCTAGTCGGATACTAAATACGTTTACAATACCGATAACAAATGGGTATAATAAATGATTGCCATCATACCTATTATGGACGTACATTTTCACAGCACATTTCTGATATATTCGAATACATTTAGAGTGTAGTTTCGTAACAGTGGCATATCAACAAAGTGAGTACAAGTTAACCAGTAACATTACGTGTACGCCACTACTTCATCATTATCTTATATTTTTAACTTCACGTCGGATTGTGTTAATTCTTGCAAAAACCATTAGAAATATTTGACTTAACGACTGGACACTGATATAATTACATATCGCATGGTTAATTTTGAGATGTTTTGTTACTAAATTACATGTATAGACTGTAATTATATTATTGGTGTTTGGCTGGAGGTTTTTATTCAAGCAATTTTAACTTTTACATGCTGCAAATATTTATTCTCTAAGGCTGTGTTTAAAAAGGCATTAGATAAGTTTTCGGACTTTAACCATGCAAGAATAAGGTACCACATGAGATATGATATATAAATTCGTGATTATTATTCTTAGTATTTGTAAATATTTCATTAATATAGTGTGCATTATTTGAGACTTGAAATATATCTACCAATGTTTAGAGAAAAATGTTATTAGCATACAAATAGTATACGACGATATACAATATTAATATTTTTCAAAATTCACACAAGTCATTTCACGAACATATGACACAACCATGACAGACGACTAACTAACCTAACCAATATAACGAACCAGTGACAATCAAATAGTTGAACTGAAGGGCGAGGCACAGGACGAGGACAACGAACATGTCAAAACATTCGAACAACACACATGACAAAATCCCGTAGTGAAATCATATCCCTTTAGTCATCTAACCTCACGATTTGTCTTTTGTCATTTAACAGGTTTAGGCACATTGTTGAGGTATTTCCCTATATAGTTTCCCTTTGGATTATAGTTGGCCACGACAAATGTTTTACCATTATTTTTACCTTTCGCCAACGCTATACCGAATTCTGTACTTTCCCTCCAAATCATCTGCGTGAAATGGCCGGCTTTCGGCATCCGTGACTCAACGCCGAACGTGAAATCTTGTATCTCGTCGTACCATCGCTTGCAGACCTCCCGCGCGGATACTGTTGCGCTGGGATCAGAGGACCACATGTAAAATATGTTCTCACCATATTTACTATCGGGTCTGTGCGCTAATTTTCCATCTACCGCTAAATGTTCCGCCCAATCTTGAGCGTACGCACACATCTACAAATAACAAATGCACGCTGTCAACTATACAGGTTCATCAACGAATATGATTTTTTGATATTTAGCGATTTAAATGTTTTATATGATATTAGTGGCCCTTCACAGTGATTTACTGTCAGAAAGTCAAAAATGATAACAATAAAATTAATTTCAAATATATTACTCTACATACCGAATGTTACATAGTTTTATTGTGCCCTACTAATTGCAAATAACACAATTCTGTTGTATTTTAGATAAACAATTACAACAATAACATATATTTATAAATATATGTTTACAATGAGATAATCTACTCGATTATACTTGTGGTTTTTATATAAATGTATTCAATTACATTTTAATTATTCTTCTGATTATAACTAAATGTTCAGTGAACGTGAGATAATTTTAAAATGTTAAATATACCAAGACATTATACATGTTATTTGTAATTTTAATTAAATACATAAGTTTTTTTAGTATTGTCAGGCAGTGTACATGATTACAAAATATTATGCCATCCACCAATTTACTAAACCAAACCTTAAACTATTTTATGAGTTTGGAAACAAAATATGCAAAAATTTAATACATAAATATATAACATCTACCCCAAGAGCAATAATATAATAAAAAAAATCACACACAAACACACAACACACAGGTTAAACAAAAGCACAATAATACAAACAAAAACATAAAGAAAAAAATATATTTTACAACGATAAATACAAAAAAAAAGCATATCACAAATACCCCATATAAACAACATATTAGAAAATAATGGATATTAGTAAAATATGTTTAAATGAACACTAAACACTGTACATGAAAAGCATTACTGTTAGCAATGTATATTATTGTTTGTTTCTAGGCTTTGTCATACTTACGCTTGAATTTAGCTTCAGATCAGGTACACCATGTTTCCTTCTATATTCATTATGTAACCTGAGCGCTTGCGCTGCAAAATCACCCGGTGACGTAACACAATTGACTGTCACCGTTTTAGGTCGAGGAGCACCTTCAATTTTTGGAAGAACGTTTTCCCTGAAACTTCTAATGTAATTTCCTGCGGGATAGTAACTGGTCACAACAAAAATTTGTCCATTTCTATTCTTTTCCACACCCACGCCCAATTCTTTACTAGCTTTCCATACAACCTGCGTAAAGTGACCGGAACGCAGGTCAGCAGGTTCTCTGGTGAAGTCGTGACATGTGATTTCACTGTACCATGACTCTACAGGGTCTTTTCCTGTAAAACACAGGATCAGATACACATCACTGTAATATAACATGCACATCTATCATGACAGTTAAATATTTTACAATAATCATACACTTAAAATCAAGATATCAATGTACATTCCTTCACTGATTATAGTTAATAAACAATATATACAAAGTACACAAAATATTGTATTTATATGGAATGTACGTACCAGTAATAGTATAACTAGGATTTGACGACCAACACAGGTAAATATTTTCCCCGTACGGAGTATTTTTCCTATGTTCTGCAACTCCTTTGCACGCTAAATGTTTCGCCCATTCCTGGCTTTCTTTGCACATCTTTTTATTTAGTTTTAACGGCTCTACACCATGCAGTGTCCTATATTCATTGTGTGCTTGCAAGCACTCCTCTTCAAACTTCAAGTTTGAATCGCTAGTACCATTGAAACATTTTGGAGATGTAGATTTAGAAGTAAAACCACCAACAGGCGGGACATTTTCTGTGAAATGTCCAACAAGATTGCCTGGAGGATAATAGTTGGCTACGCCGATAAACCTTCCATCTTTTGATCTAGAAAAAGCTACACCAAGCTCCTTCGATCCTTTCCAGATAACTTGAGTGAAGTGTCCACTTTTAAGAGTAGTTGGTTCCGAATCAAAATTGTGGTCTTTAATTTCATTATACCTATAATGTATAAAATTATTGTAGCATTATTAAAATGACAACATCATTATACCTGTAATGTATAAAAATATAGCGATATTATGAAAATAGCAAAACGAATAAAATTATCCGTTTTATTTAAAAGTTAAAGCCGTGTAAATAAAATATACTTACCAATCTTGTACAAGATCTTTAGCACTTATGATATAATTTGGATCACTGCTCCAGGAACTATAGATATTTTCACCATATTCCCTGTTCTCACTGTGTGACAGTGTACTCCTGTTCGCCAGCTTATCAGCCCAATCTTGACTCGCTTTACAAATTTGTTTATTCAGTTTTAAAGGTGGAACACCGTGTTTAGCACGAAGTTCATTGTGCGCAGCTAAACATTCGCTAGCGAAATTCTAAAACATATCATCATCATTGTACGTGCAACAAAGAGATGTAATTTAAGATTTTCTATATAGCGAACCTTATTTTGAAGCATTTTACTTGTTGGTGAACAGATTTTTGACGTGGGTGACGATATTTTACCGTTCGGGGACCCAATTTTCCCCGTAGGTGACGCTATTTTGCTCTTTGATGTGCTAGATTTTCCAGTAGGTGAACCTGTTTTTCCAGGTGACTGATTTTCCCACAATTCAGTTGGGATTTTATCACATCCACCTCTTTTCTCAATACTAGTTACTTTTCTTTCAGTTTTATTACCCCTGAATGTTTCATAAGTCTCTTTGGTAACTGTTTCAAACTTTGGTTCCTAGATGTGGGGGAAAAACATTATGAAATGTCAAATAATATCCATCCAGCTTTAGATAAATTGAAACACATCAGTTTTGTTGCGCAAATATGACAAGTATTTCTCATTTTATTTAGATATCTTAATTTCTATTTTATCTCGATAAAAAGAAAGTATTGTACTCATTTGTATGTACTGCAACGTGAAATTATTGTACTGTTGTTACGCTTGTAGGTATGCACAATTAATTGAACAATTAAAAACTGCATATCTTGTAACGTAAACAGATAGTGCAAGTATGTACCATCGTACAAATCATTAAACATCGAGTCTGAATTTCATTGGCACGTTCCAAATAAGCAATGAGGTCAATAGTTGTACACACACACACAATACCATACCTAACACCACATTATACGAGAACTAATGTGTCAACAATACCATGCAAGGGCCCGACCTATTGTTACCTCTATAAAGACAATTAAAACTTTCACTATACGCGCGGCACATCCAATGTCTATTGTTAATTACTCAGATAAAGGAAATCAATGACTTTATCAATTTCCAATTAATTAAACAGCGTACAGCTTTAATAAAGTATGCGGATATTACTTTGACTAGAAACATAAGGAAATACAGACTGTTATCTCGGGCACGGTGTATTTTTATATAAAATGTGATGTAAACAATAAAATTTGTTTTACTTTCGTTTTGTTGATGTTTCTTTGCAATAATTTTTTATGAGTTTAACTGTATGAAAAGTGTACTGTTAGATTCAGAGGAATGCGGGGAAAAACATGAAATATTCAATGTATATGCAAATACATTAGACTAGATTACCTGTATTGGAACAATTTGAAAAGACAACATTATTTTCATTTAAAAACACGCGATTTACTAAAATGATTATTTCTTTTTTATAAATTCGAGAATTAAAAATTACTATACACTTTGATAATGAAATTATTTTGAAAACAACATGTTTTAAATTAACGAAAGATTGTATCTAATTCTATTCTTAATTGTCTATTACGTTCGATTTTTCATAATATCAACAGTTAAGCGTTCTGACAAATATTTAGAACTACTTTGGACAATATTTAACATAATGTAAACAATTTTAGATAATTAAATGTAAGGAAAAACAAATTGAACTTACCTCGCCGTTTTTAGCAGAAGCAAATATTCGCTGATCTGTCTTCCTGACCATAACAACCCGGCTCATACCGCCAAAGTCGTGTCCATGGACAGTGTCGTTGTAATTATCGAGGCCGATTCTAGTGATTCCAGGCTGTCGGAGGCCGGTCCTGTAAACAGAGACCAATGATGAACACGAAGACGACACACTGGACATCTTCAACGACACACAACTATGGAACTACTGACTTTCATGCTCACTGTTCGTTAGCGGTAACTCGAGTACGCAAGTACGGTACTGTTTGAACCAAACACAGTAGCGCAACAGCGGGGCATTATTACTATTTAAATATATGTGCCGCAGCTGAAATCAGTCGCTGTATTGTGATATATATATTACAGACAATATTTCTATTAAGGTATCCTCATAAACAGCTTTAACTCCGAATACAAAACGACTAAATAGAAAATATAAACTGCAGTAAACTGTGAGAAAAAATTATCTATATTCGTTTTATTATTAATTCATAATATTTCGTCTTATCCCTTGCCGTGGTAGTAGACATTTTAATGAAAAAATATAACTTAAATTACATCAAAACTAATGAAAAAATATATACCTTAAATTACATCAAAATTAATGAAAAAATATATATCTTACATAAAAATTAATGTAAAAAAAGTTGTATATATCTACGTGTTAATTTACTTGGAAAAAAAAACAGATACACCACAATGCATTCTATATATTTTTATAATGTTTCTATAAAAAAAAACACTTCTGATTACTACTATAAATAATTAAATGTGCCCCTGATTGGCACGCCACTGGATGTAAACAGTGCGTAGGGGTTTTCGGCTGTGACCGTTCCATGGTTGCGCTCAAGCGCATCCAAAACACTAGTGATCTACTAGACACAATGTCCTGTCTACAACACTGGACAGTATTGTTTCAAACTTGTAATGATTAATTACCCAAACACTATATATTGTCCATCCTGTCACGAAGGCGAGACATGGCCACAAACTTAACGCGAAAAATTATAAGGTCCAACAGTGTTTCGTAAATATCGATGAAACATTGTTAATTCGGTACAAAGTCATTTGTGATACAAATTGCTATTCAACGTTGCAGAATATTTAGGACACCGTTTGACAAAATGAAACCTACATGATGTTAGTAATACCAGTCAGTCAGTTAAAAATTTCGTTTTTAAAACAATATAAAATCAAGTACACAAAACCCTCTGTTGTATATATAAATATAATCATTATTTCTACAACAACTGCGTGACATTATAATTACTAGCATAATGTACAGAAAGACAAAAAAACACAACAATAATGTTATTAAAAAATAGCAATTATTGCGCCACACGTGAAATTCTTAAATTATTTAATTAGTATTATAAAAAGTATGAACATACGTCGTTTTATTTTAGAATAAACGTTCCACCGTTTTCAACTAATTTCACCGAATTTATAAATTTAATTTCATGGAATTTTAAATATAATATAGTAATATTCTCATCAAAAAATCTTTTAAAGAATTTTCTAAAGTTTATTCGCTGGGCAAGCCAAACATTTCTCAAGTTAAAAAAAAAACTTCAAACATCTTTCAGCAAAGTCTAACTTCCAACATCGTATACATATACAAAACTTCAAAATCTCACATGGAAAATTCACAAGTGCATGTTTCGTTTCCATGGCGACACAGCATGTAGCGATAAATAATTACTTTACCATCGAGATTTCCATTTGACGCATGCGCACTGGTTTATAAAACCAAGTTTCAATTATGCCTGTGCCGAAAAGACCAAAGATAGATGGAGGGTAACCAGCCCTCTCGAGGGTCGATTGGGGTTGCTCCTTGTTGAGAAGGGTGGGCATAAAGATTTCGTATAACTGCTGGCATAAATTTACTCTCTTGTGCGGTCCCAACATCGAACGTGGTACACCAACTATAGATATTTTCGTTGCTTACAGGAAAAACAACGTCTTGATAAACAGAGGACTAGAATTGACACATTACTTGCAGTCTAGCGTTAAATCAAGATTTACTACTTTTGTATTCGTTGTCTGTTTCAATAAACGTCTGTAATATGTTATTCTGTAGTATGTATAAATATATATATTCTAGAAACTAGAAAAAGCAGTATAAGAAAATGTATTTTTTTAATATCCATATATAATTCTATTCTGTACGAAATAAAATTTGTCTATGAACAAAATTCATAACGTTTAATTTCGTCATCATTTTTACATTTACATATGATTATAATTATCATTTATATCTGATATTAACACAACAACGAGAATTGCATAAAATCAGATAATGGATATTACTACCAAAATTTCATATTTTCAGTATGTTTTTATTGCACATTAAAAAACCTACTTGTTTCATAATTATCACTTATAATTCTAAACTTTTGTAAGTAAAACCAAATAGATAAAAGTGAATTATCACAGCTGATAATTTGTTAAAATATTCTCCTTTATTTTACAAAATAAATAGTGTGTATTCGTTTTAGCAGTAAATCGAATTTGATGACCATATTAATCACGATAAGCCCACTCTTATTCTACGCTACTGGTTTAATTCCTGCATTAAAAACAAAAAATACTGATCACCTGTGATAGTCGATACCCACATGACAATATCGAATTACAAATTGAAATATACAAGTGTAAGAATACTACAGTTCATTTGAATTGAAGACCAATGAAGTTCTATTCTTTAGAAGCGGGTAATATTTGACCATGATCCTGTTTTTACCGGATGTTTTATTATCTAATATTACCGGTGATTTAAGTATATATAGATACGCCGGTACTAGTGCTGCTACACCCAAGGTTAGTAATGAATATGGTGTATTGCATTCATCCAATTACAACGAAGAATAGCCATTGAAAGTGAGAAAGAAATTGACAAGCAGAGAATGCAGTATAATGTTGTTGTCGAGCTATTTTTACATACAATGACAGCATACAATTGACGAGTACAGTTGCATTATGAGTCTGAACAGCAACTGCATCAAGTAATAGATGATGTAAATATTAGATAATAAACAGATAAAAAATAAATTAGATAAAAATGACGACCATTTTAAGTCTAAATAGCAACAGCATCAAGTAATAGATGATGTAAATATTAGATAATGAATGAAAATAACTTGCAAATAAAATATATCAAGTGTCAAATATTTTGACGAAATTCGATCCTAAATAATATGTACAATATATTGGCATTTATATAAAGATTAGTTTTTTATATTGGTTCATAAAAAGTTAATGAAAACAACATACACTCAACAGTTTTTCTAATAAATAAATTATTGTAATTATCAAGTAATTTTGTTATATAATATATTAAGTGAATGTCTATTTTTTATCATGAGCGCATATTCTGCCTTAATCGAATGTGATTTTCTAGATGCAAGTACAGAATATATAGATTGTCATTTATGATTAATAAAAATATGATAACAAATATAACGAAGTTTTTAAAAAGTTTAAGTTTTTTACGCATTAATATAAAATGCATTGGAAAAATTATTTCAATAATAACTTTATTGTGTGTATAAAAACGTGTTTATATGTTTTTAAAATTAGTCTAGGTTTTGTAACATGAGACAACTATAATTTATTCCACAACAAAAACTTATAAACAAATAACCAAAAACCAGTTTCAATTACGTTTTTTTATAGAAACATTTTCTTCTAAATATATTGTTATTAAGGACCCCTTATATTCAAAGCTGTAGCGAATTTATTTTTTATAAATAAGGTACAATTAAAATATTACAGAAGGGATATGGAAATTTCAAAAAAAGTAATTATTTAATATAATTCTGTAATCTATAGTCGCGGTGCTATCCACAAACAATTTTCCTAATTCCATGGAAACCGCAATGTATGTATTTAAAAAGCAATTTATGGCGGTTTCATGTCCAACATTGTTATTTACATTTATATAATTACACATAATACGTTGATACGACAATTTCCAAGGTCATAATTTTTAATTTCCTACAAAAATGTACGCCATAATTTTAAATTTTATTGAACACAGTAAAAATATATTTCACATTTAATCAAACAACAAAACTAAAGTCGATGATTGAAAATTTTTTTATGACAAAACAGAATTGTTTCTCTTCGCATAGTTTTGCCAAAATAGTTATTTTAAAATCTATGTTTGTGTATACATTTGTGTATTTGTAGATATTACAATGGAAACTATTCAGTCGAAACAGAATGTCCTTGTACGAGATATTTGATGGAAAACCTTCCTGTTATAATGTTTGATATGTCTGCTGACAGGA
>JAGJTL010000025.1:333110-345625 GCA_022063505.1 Calosoma granatense
AATAATGTTACTTATGTAAAAAATTATACAACTCTACTACAAATATGTTTTTTTACATCACAGGTCGTAAATATTATTATCAGTGACAAAGCAAGTGTATTATTGTAAAGTGAAACAAAAGGTATTCTAATTTATTGGTTTATATATTGATAAAAATTAGCTTCAACAAACTTTTAAATATTTGTTTATTAGAAAACGGCTGGACATTTTGTTCGTTGAGTTTAATTTGCTTTTTATAATGTAAAATCAAAATAAAATATTGCTAAAGACCTTATTCAATTTGGATTAAATAATTTCTAACTGTTAAAACTAGTGACTTTATAATTAATAAATTATAAACCTCTCGACATAATTCATATATGTCACAAGGCAATTATTTAATTGATACTGTTTTTCGGGTTGTATAATATTCAGGTATCTTTGTTAGGTGAGATATTGAGAAAAATCTATTTACATATTTTATAAAATAAATAGGTCATTTTTAGTTCTGTTATACGTATATTATAAGCAACTTCTAACCCTGCTAAATATGGAATTATTCCAACGTACGTATGTATGATACGATGATTGATGTGAAGAAAAATCTTGTCGAAAGAAAACAAAACTATAACTGGGACGACTACAAAAGCTTTAGATGACAAGGATAAACGGACAAAGATAAAAGAAATTTACAAGACCACAGCGAAAAACAATGTAGCTAAAATTTCAACAATTTATCATATCATCTCCGTACAATAACACAAATTATTATTCAACGATAGTTTGAAATTGTTCGTAGGAATATTTTACTTTTAAATTAACGGAATTCCCACTTTTATTTATCAGTATAAAAATAATATTTATAAATGATTGCACTTTCTTATCATTATCACAAATGACTAATATACAATTATATTATCATTAATAACTACTGATTACGATTAGGAATACCCATAGAATTAAAATTTACCGACACCTTCTTGCTAATAGCAATAAAACATGAAAAATGTTTATAATACTAATTTAAAATCCTGTTCATAAATATTGTTTTATACGATTTTGTATTATTGAATGCAATATAATGTTAGCGATTAAATTTTAAAAACCTATATAAATTTGTTTATAATTAAAAAAACAAACTGTTATATACGCTGCAATTTCATTTTATCTAATAGTAAAACGTATTTTCTATAGTTATTGCAATTACAGAACTACGCATAATAAACAGAAAAATTCGTGTCAAAACAAAATGTGTTGGTTGGAAAACACAAGAGAAAAAAATAAATAAATATTCGCTCTGTTAGAATGGAATACACGTACGTTTATCTAATGACAACTCGATCAGCTGTACACATTCACTACTACTATTCGATAAATGTAATTGTAGAGATATGTACTTACCGGCAACTTGTGCGTAGAGCCGACATTGTAAACTAATATTGATTTCACGTGCAGCACACTTCGTGTTTCACATAATACTGATGCTCTCGCTTTACGCCACGGTCATTGGTGGGGGAACACTGTAGATGACGTCATACAAGGGAGCAGGTTTACAGAAGATCTACCCTGTGAAATTACATCGAGATGCTGGATGAGAAAATTGTGAATTTTCAAACATACATGTGTACAAAACATTGATAATTGGGGAAATGCGCGCGCTTGCGCTCATTCTATTACGCACATTGTAACGTACTTGGTCAGTGGCGGCGATTATAGGTTTATTTTACAACATTGAATTCAGTGGAATTTCATCAGCAATTAAGCGTTATTTTCGATTCTGCATAGCTGGTAATTTTATTTCAAAAAATCCTTCACCAACCTTAGGATTTTTTGCTCCAAACTTCATGAATTAGCGATGACACATGTAATAGACCGTTGCAATCTACATGCATGGAAATGAACCCACACATCATCCGTTTTCCTGCTGTTATCACAATCTTATCAATACAAACTTCAATATCAAACATTACAAATGTACATACATACATACATACATATTTCACATTTTATTGAGCGTATTTTAAATCTGAAACTAATATATTATCAACTGTATTCTATTTGTTTAATTAAGAATAATATTTGATACAGTAAAATATTGTATTGTTCTGGTGAAACAAATGTAACTATGTATTTATAGTTTTATTATAAATTGTTCTGCTGTTTACCAAGTGAAAACATTAGCCTGTTTTTTTTCTGAATTAAAGTAAATAAAAAAAAATTCAGGGACAAAGGGTAAAAAATTATTAATGACAAAACTTATTAATCTTAAAATTTAAAGCAGTAAACGACGTCTACTTTCAGCATCTCGGTACGTAATATTGATTTAATATATATGGTCCAGTTAGGGGATGTAATATGCAGAATTAGGCAGATTTGCATGTCTCGCATATATAATATCTGTACGGTAAGGGGTTGTGTTACAATGAATATTCCTGAATTTCTCTATTATAATTTCGGGATCGATACACATAATCTAATACAACGCTCTTCCGCAGAACGTCATTTTACTGACATGGACGTATATTGTTCCTTTAAGTATGTATGATAAAAATACTGTCATGCTACTTTCTACAGTTTTTAAGAAATTTGTGTGGAATTATGTTTATGCAACACACATAACACATGCGTATTACTGGTCAGCGGACACGATTTTTGTTTTAAAAGCAAAATTAACGTTTAATAGTAGGTTTTTTGAAGGGGTACACGGTACAAATAGCATACACGTTTCTCTTTTATTCGAACAATCTTTGTATATTCTCTTAAAATATAAATAAATGAAACATTTAAGTTTGTAACCTCAGTTTGATAAGCGTACAACTAATTTTATTTAGAAAATATATACTTGTGTAACTGGGAAAATCAAAGTAAATATTCTTATCAGCTCATCAAGAATGTTGTGCACAGGAGAGGTATGAATAAAATGTGCTACAGGCGAGTTTATCCCTGTTTATTCACCAAAACTAGAGAAAATTCAAGAAAAACCCTAACAACGAACAAACAAGACGTTATAACTTGATTTCCAACAATAATACTTCACAAAAATAATTACAATATTTCGTGCACAGGAATCTTGTGACAGAAGAACTCCATACTTCAAATACTTCGTTAAGCGAATTTAATAAGAAAAAATATCATGCACTGGTATCATTAATAACATGTAATCAAATGATTAACAACAATTATGACAAGTTAAGAGAAATATACTTTGCTTAATTAATCATCCCTCGTGTAGAGCAACGTCAAATTCGCGTGTCAGTATGCAACATTCTACTATCATTTTATTGTAATTAATTGATTTTTACCAGCAAGGCCGTAACAGGTAGTATCTGTACCAGCCCCGGTAAGGTTCATAAATGCCACGCATTCTCGTGATATGAAACAATGAATTCTATTTTGAGTACGGTATTTAAACAATTTATCATGCACGCAATTAGAATCATAAACTGATTTATTTGTTTTTATAGCGCAGACATTTGTTTTTATATCAAAATATAAATATCGCGAGACAGTTTGTTCTTTCAATTTATATCGCCATTTTGTTCAATGCTACATGCCACTTTGTATTTTTATCATTGTACATTTCTAAATAAATATTTAAATATTAAACCATTACTTATGGGTTGATCTAAATTTAAACTATTCTGAATATTATTGAAAAATCATTCGATAATATTTAACAAAATGTTCTATGGTTTCACAGGTTTTGACACATGTTTTATCAAGCAAATTCTAATAACGATTTTGTTTAGATTTTACTGTAGTTTCATGTCATGTCAGCCAAACTAATTATTCAAAAATGAATAAAGAAAAGTTTTAAGGACAAATAAAATTTAAAATCTTACCAGTCAAATGAATAATATAAGAAAATATTAATTTACACTGAATGTTTAATGTATTTCACGTAGATATGTCAAAAGAGAAGAAAAAATTATAAACGACAATTCAGTCTTGACAGAAACACAACTAGAATTTCGTAACCACCGATCTACATAAATAACTAAATTATACTTGTAGAAATTGGTGATTCACTGAATGATTCATGACTGGAGAACATTTCAAATATATTAACTGCTTCCAAATGCAAAAGATACTAGATTCTAACGATTTCGGATTGAAAAAAAAACATTTAAATACTCTTAATCTGTATAAATATGTGACTACTTACCAGTTTTACATAAATAAATTTTCAATCTCTTTATTTACATACATATATACGTACATACATAACGTCACGCCTTTCTCATTTAATTACTTAAAAAAGAAAAAATATATAAATACTGTTCATTACACAATTTATAAATTTAAATTACAAAAACCAAAGGATTTCAAAAATATCTTTTTTTTCTTATTTATTTTTTTACAAATAAATATTATGTACAATATAATAAATGTATACATTTACACAATGTACTATTAATTAGTATTTAAGACAGTTTTATATTTAATATGATTTAAGTGTAACAATTTTCATTAGACTTAGTAATACAAATACTGTAATTACAAAAATCATGAAGTGTACCGTATTTCTGAAATTCTTATATGCTACATCAGTCAATCTTAAATTTACCCTTACCTTCCTTCATATGAATACAGGAAGTACATGTACTGTCAATTTTAATGAAAATAAACATTATTCGTCAATTTGTAACTTAAAAATATTCTATTAGCCACTGTAATATTAATAGTTAACTATTCACAATTTAAATATGACCATGTGGAGTATATCCACAAGAATATAGTAAAGAATAACAAAAATCTAATTATTTGTTTACGTATTTCACCTGAAACTAGCCAAAAATCTTCAATATTCTTGTTCAAAATATCCCAAATAGAAAGAAAAAACACTAAACCACTTAAATTTAACATATTAATCTATTATGCTGACATGCACACAAATCAAATATTCCCGCGCTGTAACTCAAAAGAAAAAGAAGAAAATAGACATTACTCTTTGGAACATAACCTCACTTATTTACTAACAATTGTTCTTTTTTCTTTCGTGCGAACTTTTGAATATGTATAATTGTATTTCGTATAGCAGTGTAGATAAACATACCACAATGAAATCATACCCGCTACAGAATTCACGACACACGAGAAAATGATTAATATAGTAAATAAATAGTCCACATCGGGACAGCTCAAGTCGGAGTAATGAAAAGTCTTTAGTGGGTGTGTTGCGTTGCCACCCATTTGACAGAAACACGTGTCATTTAGTTGAATCTTTGATTCACATGTCATGGATGCCAACATGAGAATGTGAATTAGTGCGAACACACTTGCTATGAAACTAGCTGCGGCAGCTGTCACACTCAGTAGAACACTGAATATCTGTAACGGAGTATTCTGGTATGAAACGGGAGTGTTGAAGCATATATTTTACAGAATAGTACCTTTGTTCCATTTATAATGTACCCTTTCAATGTGCCTGGACGATCTCGTCGACAGCAGCAGAGGAAGAGTAAACCAAAAGTTCCAGAAGCCAGTAACTAAAAACAAGTTTATCTTCAGACTCTATATTTTACAATTTACAATGAAATATATACTTCATTATACTGTATAGTAATAGAATTATTATTATATATGCAACCAACAACACAGCTATGTATATACATACTGTAATTTAACTAATAAATTCATATTCAACAATTTAAAGTGAAGAACTTATAATTCAAACAGCAACTGTATTTATCTCTGAAATAACAAGGATTATGATAATCCTATAGCACATTATACTTACTGGTAATCCACTCCAGTATGGATTATCTCTTCTTCTGAGATTAGGGGTCCAGATTAGCAGCCAGGCGGCTAGACAACAGATGGTTGCCCCTAGCAACGATTGTAGAGCTACTATGACAGTAGCCAGCCGGTGATGTCTTATAACAGGGGGCAGATAGGACCTAGGCACTACAGAACATGGATCATTCATTAAACTCTATATGATAAATTAAACTACGACATTAATTTATTACAACAATAATATAAATTATATGCCACATTACTATCGAATTAATGTAACAATGTAATGAAAATTTATGTACGTATGACAACAAATAAAACAGTATTTAATAGTAAATTGGAATACATTCAAAACAAAATAAATATTCAAAAATAATTTAGAATTTTTTTTGCTAATGTATCTATATTCATATTAGGTAGGTATTGCATAAACAAACTTATTATTAAGACGTTGAACTCGAATTGAAGACGAATTTAAAATGAATAGCATGTTATATCAAGGACACAATCATAATTAATGACGCCTAAACAAACTAGAATATATTTTTTGTTTTAATATCAAAACAGATTTGTAATTTGAAGAATTATCTATTGATGTATTCTATTAACGGT
The DNA here is from genome assembly GCA_022063505.1 of Calosoma granatense. Classification (NCBI taxonomy): domain Eukaryota; kingdom Metazoa; phylum Arthropoda; class Insecta; order Coleoptera; family Carabidae; genus Calosoma; species Calosoma granatense. Next base: position 339,441 of record JAGJTL010000025.1, read on the forward strand.
AAATAAATTTTAACTAAACGTGTTTTATTTTTTAATTAAGAAAAGTTTGTCGAGGACGTAACGCAATAGACAGAATGTGAGTTTTATAATGAACACTGCATATACGCATCGTGTATAGTTACCTCATTCCACATGTTCGTATCACCGTGACTCCATCTGTTATTTGAAACTGAAAGTATCTTATTTTCAGATAGATATCGCACACTATCTGTTTCTGCGAATTCATAATAACTACGCTTGGTATTGCAAACCAATGCTACTAATAACATATCGTACAAGAAAAAAAACTTCGACATATATACGGTACCACAGTTCAATTAATGTAATAATATTTAATTAACCATTCAGATTTTAATCTCGTAGCAAGATATTGCAAAAATCTTTCACAGAAACGATTGGCAAATATTTTGAAAGTAAAATGTATGAAACATTAAATATAATAACAATAATTATGGAATTACTTTCTTATTCTATACTAAACAAAAATATGTGTTGGAGAAAAAGATATATGTACACCGTTGTATGTATTTACAAATAATCTAATATATCGCTTTACGCGGCAAAATTCAACTAAAGCTATTATTACACTAAATAAAATAAAAAAACTATCGCGAATAACAATAGATTTTCGTGTATTCTGAATTTTTTCCATGTAACATTCATTAGATATAACAAGTCTATTTTTACTCTCATACATAATCATTTTCCAATACATATTTTCTAATAAAAACTTTAATATTTGATTACAGATTATTTATATTTGCGTTTCAATGTGTAAAGGATAAAGTTTATGAAGAGTATAGTTTTAAATAGTAATAGAATAGTTTCTATGACATTTGTTTTAATGAACTGTATGTTACTCGAACTAGAGTAGTCAACACAAGTCTGAAGTTGGCTGTAAGTACCAACATACATATATCAACATTTCCAGAAATATCTCACCAGTAACTGTGTACCTATGCATCTAACTTTAACGTCACACATGTGTTCAACAAAACGAACATGTGATTCATCTACCGGTGAAAATAATAACTACCTTGTTTCATGTGTAACGGGCACACATCATTACAAGTAAACCTGCACAGGCATGCGCATGTGTGTACACGTGTAATATGTAACGATGTTTGTGTGTTACAGGCTTCAGACAGTTATTGGTTGATGAACCCGGGTGTACGCGCATCATTTGTTTTCTAACACCGGCCATCATGTGACGTGCAACCGAAGTTCATGAACCGGAAGTAACGATGGCGCTCTAATCAGTCGAGAATACACGCTACCAGAATAGAAACTATGCACATTATACAGCCAACTGATAGTACACATATGGAAAAGTTAGAAATTTAAAATTGTATAATATTAAACACCGCTGATGGACGTTAATGAATGCTTAATTGTGCTACCCCGGGCAACTATATTATCAATTAGTTTGTCGGATTTTTTATCAACCGGATATAAACGCAGAATTAAATTATACGCATAAATTAAACAACGTAATAAAATCGTTATAATTTCCTTGTTAAATACAAATGTTTCTTTTGAAATATTTTAGGTATTTTGTTGAACTAGTCCTGCCCTGTGCGTGTGTGGAATCCACCGTTACACTGAACTATATTACGTGACTGTTGTACATTTCGGGTCGAAGTATGTACTTGTTTGTAAACAGACTACTTCTGTCATCTTGTACTCTGTTATAATACACTGTAAAGTACAAATTTAAACTCATTAAATAATGCTACTTGTAGTTTTTTGTACAAGGCAGCTAATTCTATTGAGAACCGCTGGTAGAATGGAACAAATGACGACTGTGTAGTACTTATCGCTATTTCGTGTTTTACGTAACACATGTGAAACAATGGCACAACTAAATGCGTCAAATGATGCAGCTTTGTTTTTAGTTCTACGTGTTTATTTCCTACTTACAAAACCATTGCATGACGTATGTACAAACAACAATACAAACTTCATTCAATTATACACGTTTTGTATGTTTGTAAATGAAAAAGAAAGTTTCAAACACAAAACACATTGTTTTGTGTTTTACTAAATTATCTGCGTACCTCTTTAAATATATAAGCGGTAAATTTAGGAAGAAATATTAAATATACAAGTATATAAAATGATATCTGATTTTATCATACATTTATATATTATCAAAGTTCGCTAACATAATGAATTAAAATTACACCAACAATGTAAATATAATGGGGGGACTAGATAATTTCTAATCTGGAGACATCCAGAAATTAATAAAAATTACAGTGTTAATCTATTTTTAATTGTTTACTAATTTGGAGGCAAAAGAATTTGTAGAAATAACACTACGTAACAAATATTGAAAACCACTGGTTTAATTTTTTCTCTAATATGACATTTTGTTTTTGCAAAACAGATCCAAATCAAGGCTGTTTTTTAAGACTAAAGTTAAAATTTGTGATCAATTATTTATTCACAAATTTTTGCAGGTTAAACTTCCAAAGGTCAAAGACAATTACTTTTTAGTTTTTATTTATACACAAAAAATATTATTACCGACCTGTATGTACCAAAAAATGCAGATTACAAAAGCAATACTGTCAAAAAGATAAAAATATGTACATCCGTTTCACTTAAAAAAAATTTTGTTCGGTTGAAATTCCTAACGAACCAAAAATAATTTTAAAAAAATACAAAATAAAATGAAAAGTTTCCCTTACTTGTTCCCGTCCGGCTCATAACTATCATCCGACTATGCCTGAGGCTATTTCTGGTCGGTGTATGCCTACCCGCCAGGTTGACAGCGGCCAAATTCTGTGGTACAGTCGTCTTCAGCAAGAATTCTTGCGTAGGACTCCTGTCTTGTTCATTGTCTAGCATCAGGTCGGCGGGGATTTTTTTCGTATCATCCGAAGTGTGTTTCATGCCATTCATATCATCTGACTGACCGTTTTCTTTCAAATTATCGTATATACTCGAAGGTCTACTTCCATTGCCGTGAAATGAACCATTTTGTGGTTCTAATTGTGGTTTTTCATTCATCATACATTTGATTTGTCCCGCGGCTAATTCTGCAACAACATTCCTTGTAAAAAAAAAACTAGTTTTTGTACATTTTGATAGAGGTTCCATTATAGAAACACAGCACCATAAAATAAACTATATAAAATAATTTTGCAAAAACCTGTTTCAAAATTCTTAAAGCGAACGCTAAACAATTGCAAAATCTTTTTTTGCATCCAGTTTTTGAACAGTTTTTTAAAAGCAACCTTTTCTGAAACGTATATGTTTATTTAAAAAAAAAGCAAAGTGTATTTTTTAATTCATACTAACTTTAATGGGTTTAATTAAACTTTATTAGATATGCCAATGAGAAATACTGTTTCAAATTGTAAACAAACTGAAAAATTACAAGTAATTTGACGCTATTTAGATTATCTCCGTTGATAATTATTATTTATAGTTATTTAAAGTAATGTGCGAGTTTGTGTTGTAAATAGACAGTGTCTTGTTTGAATGAGGTCCTTAATTACTGTGTACTCAATTATCAAATTAGTTTGAGGTAGTTAACTTGGTCTGTTGTGCTAGCTAACATCTAAAAATAGCAACACCAATAGTTTAACGTATAGTTGTCTTACATGGCCATTATTTACATAAAGAATACATCTAAATGCAAGTACAAGATTTAATTAACAAGCGTTAATGCTAGTAACAATGTAGCTGCTATATGATAGTAATTAATAATATAAGTTAACAATCATTATCGTATGTATTATCTACTATAAATATTAATGACTGAATGGGAAATCCAATGATTTAAAGAAAAAAATATTTATTTACCAAGTGTGCATAAGTATGTATGCTTTACACTATAAACATTTTAAATTATATTTGACGTTTTTATTCGCACTTGCTAGTAATAATATTTTGTTAACATTCTATATAGTAAATACAAGTTTTATTTACTACATTCAAACTGAATATAAACATGTAATTTGTATTTATTCACTGTTGTTTTGTATTTGAATGAATTGCAAGGATATTTTATTTATACTGATATACGATTATTTACTGCGTTTACAAGTTTTATAAACCTGTGCCTAGGAATCTGTGCTTAGACAAACAACACAAACGGCACTTGACTTACAAATGATGTAACGATGTAAAAATCGTTGTGACAAGCATACAAATCATACAGACATAAGCGTAGACTAGGGGCATATCATCGTCATCCAAGTATATTACAAAATTAAATATTAATATGTTTGAAATATTGTTACACAACCGTGTAACATGAGATGCTGTTTCTGCTTAATCAGAAATGAAATACCAGACATATAGAAATAGATTGGTATCGACATTCCATGCGTTGCTGTGGGTCAGATAAATTTACCTGAAAAGGTAATAGGTACTTCCTGTTATGGCGTTGCTTTTAAAACGTTACATGACTCAGTATGTACACACGTACATCACGCTATCGTAGAAAATTACACTTGTCCTTGGTCAAGCCGTGGAAAACACGCTTTCACTTCATATACTTGGAAACTTAGTTATGACAAATGATTATTTAATACATACAAGTCAAAGTATTTAACATTTCCTAAAAAATCAGTATTTGTCTTTAGAAAATAATTGCGCAACGCATGGTTTTGAGAATAAAATTAAATATTAATATTCAGAGGACCTCAAAACATGTATTTCATGATTACAATACTTTCTTTCTATACTATGTATAAGAAAGTAAAAAAGTAAGTACTGTACAAGAAATGTACTTAAAATGTTTTTGTTAATTTAATGATAAAAACTTGAGCTGTAAGTAAACGCAGCTGGTGCTTATTAATAAAATGTTACATATTTACATCAAAGTTGAGAATTTTTTGTATTACCTAAGCCGGCCCTGAATATTTACAACATGCGGCATTTGTTTCAAAATAATTAATAATAACAAAATAAAGATTACAAAAAAAACATTCATTTTGCTTGATACATGATACAGGAATCTAGGTAATAAAACTGTCTTGACATGTTTATATTTCGTTGTACAGAAATACTTTTTTTATAGTGTATTTCAAAATAGGTGACTTCATAATGAGTGGGTAAAACAGTAGTACTTTTTTAAGAACGTACCGATTAGCAGCATATTGACAACAAACATTTTAAATGTTGTAAATAATATGGTCCAATATATTTTTACCCATGTATTCTGCTATATACACCACTTGCTGTCGAGGTGTTCAAGAGGTCATGTTATTTTGAAACATACTATACACTCTCTCACCATATTTTCTCGCTAGTTAATGATTATATTTCTTGATTGCAATGTGACGAAGAGGATTGGTGCATGCGAGGTGATTCAAGGTATACCTGAATGAATTCATTCGGTGAGCGAGTGTGTGTGTGTTCTCTACCCGTGAGACAATGTAAACCCGTTTCGTCCGACCAAAAACCAATGTCACGCTCCTATGCTTGTGACGTATCGAAAAGGTGTGTTCCAAACCAGTGGCGCGCATAACCGGCAGGGGCACAATGTAGTTTTAACTATAACCGTTCTTACATGTCAAGTTTTTTATGATGGTTTTATTCAAGTTATTAATACTTACATTTTATTTTATACTAAATCTGTAATTTGTATATTATATTTAATTTGAAATAAATGTATAAAATTTTTGATGAATTATTACATAATTTTAAAATGTTTCATATTTTTTAGTGACTGAAAATCCAGCTCCTTATATGTAGAAAAATTTATTTATTTTGAAAACGAGAATCTTCAATTATCTATATTAATTTGATATTTAAATAAAAAATGTTATTTTCTTTGTATAAAATAACAGATGAATATAAAAATTAATATGTAAATACAATTGTTCCTTAGGTGTAATGAACTTTAAATATGCAACGAAAAATAGTACTACGTACTACCGACGTATAAACGTTTAGAAAAAAGAAAAAAATGTGATATACGCAAAGAAAATAGCCATTGTAAAATGGCATTGGAAACATCCGTTCAGCACAGCCAACTAGACAGAAATAAATGAATAATCAAACCAAGGTTGTCCAGGAATGAACACAGCAATGTAAATAATATGTTAACGAAAGAATTTTTCTCTTCTTTTACAAATGAACAGTGACATACAATATCGAAAATATCTGTGAACGCCACTGACTAACAATTGACAATATCAATGTCTTAGAATTATTATCCATTGTCT
>JAGJTL010000025.1:350204-361773 GCA_022063505.1 Calosoma granatense
ATAAAATTTTAATATTATATTAACCTCACTTTTTATGTCAACAGCAAGCGAAGATTCAATATAAAATCACAGCTATTTATTTCAATTAGCACCAAATGTTTAATTGACCACTATAATTGGCTGTGGCAATAGATTTGTACAATCGCATACATAATTGTCACGAAACTATAGTTTACTCTTTGAATTAAATCGAATGTAGTGTACTTACATTGTTTCCTAACCTCTGCAAGGAGTTCTGTCAACTGTACATATGTATCTGGTAATATTTACCGCAGCCTACTTTCACACTGGTTACCAACCTATGTACTTGACGACGCAACACTCATCAATGGTGGCTGTAATCCATTGCTATGTTCAGCTCGTATCATAGTACTCACCCAGTTAACCCTACTCGCTAAATCATTGCCGCCAATAGCGTAACCGAAGAATGGCATCGCCTTAGTTCGTTTCGGCGGCTGAGCACGGAGAATAAATGTAAGCGACCATTTTGTCTGTGGATTGTGACGTGTTTCATGACCGAAATACCATAAAATATCTTCTATATTCCATTCTTGAATCTTGATAGTACCCTACAGAACATAAACACACACACACACACACACAGTAGTGTAGCTGTTTTAACTCACACATAACCTTACAATACTTACAGCTCTGTCCTTGAAATAACACAGTTTCAACTGCTCAAACTTGAACGTAACAAATTTGAAGGTTTTTGTTTTATTATCAGCAAATTTCAGTTCGCCTGATAACACACCAACGTCTGTTTGTCTATCAAACTGTTTGTATTTCTTCACAGATGTCAGTACCAGACAATTATCTTTCCGGTCTGCCTCGTCCCAGTAACCCCAGCGCAACACTACGTCGAGAACTTTTTCGGAATAATGAACAGGTCTTCTTAGACTGTCATTCAGTACTAGTTCCTCTAGCTGCAGTTCATACGCTGGTTTTTTCATCTTTTCACTAAGTTCCATACAAATATCTGCTGCTAGTTTTTGTGGACCAATCTAACAAATAAATAAATAAATAATACTACTACACAAAGTTACTAAACAAGAGAGATTAATAATGTAGAATAGAATAACATAATCAATGTCAAATAAATGACTGATTATACTACATTTTATACATGTTTGCTATATACACATTATCAATGTGAAAATTTATTGTAATATGACTAATTTCATGCTAAACATTATTCATGCAACTTCTGCGAATTAGTAATTAAATCCAAGTTCTACAATTATACACATTATAGTATATAATAATCAAGTTTTTGATCATCGAAACTGTGACGTCATTTCCTTAATATCAATGTTTTTGGTAATCTAAATTATGGGCTTGTATCTTTAAAAAATAATGATTACTATACTATTTTTATCACTTTGAAATATAAAATTAGTTTTGCGTTTAGTCTGTAGTTGAATATGGGGAAAAATAGATGTAATATTCTGCTGCTTACTGTCACATTAACAGTTTCTCCATTTTTATCGCCCAAGTGTACCCAAACACGAAGATCACCGGATGCTTTGACATGCGCAGGACCTTGCCCTGTCACCGCGCCCCTGTGACATCGCTCTAGCACTTGTAACATCATCCGTTCTTTGTCCAGTTCATCTGCGCTCACAGGGAACAGTTCACGGTACAGAGAAATCAGTTGTACAACAAGATTTGCTTCAGTTGGTGACCATTCACCATCTCCATTCTGAAATAAACATTGTTAAATTTAATGAACACAATTACGAATAAAAACATTCATGTGCATTATATTACATGGTATATGAACTATAATTAATTAATTAACATGATAAATGAACTATAAGAATAGTACTGACTACAGTGATTGTTTGTTTCTAGGTTATAATTGTGTACAATGATCAACAATACACGATTTTTACTTACTTCATGTTGTACAATTGTCGGGCCCCATATAGCAGCTAGATTATCCACTGGCATCAGATTTCTAACACACTGGCTCTGTATGAAATATAAATGGCCCAATAATCTACGCAAAGTATTATAAGTAACCACAGGGAACTGCTCCAGTACAGCTCTGTACAATGTTACTTTTTCACTGGTATTTTGAAATGCTAAAATCATAATATGTCAATTAAGAATTATTTACGGAGAATATTTATTTACTTACAGTCCGCTATGTGACACAGGTAGTTGTTGCTTTCTGACGTCAACAACGGTTCGGGTAAACTACGTAGAAATCGTTTTAGCACATTGGCAACATCGTGTTCCGTGCAATTGTCCAATGTGAGTGTTACGGACCATGCATTTTGATGGAACTGCCCGAGAATTTCGGAAATTGTCGTGGAACTACCACTACGTCGGTATATACCTTCAGACATGCTTCCTACGAAAAATAAACAATCAAAATTGTTAAATAACTCAATTAAAATCAAAACGAACATTATTTATCAACAGTACTACACATATATCCTCGTTTTATAGTGAAAAATAAATGTATATTTGATATGTTATAACCACAAATACACACGTGCTGTCCAAACTTACCATGCGCGTAAATAAAATTAATACATTTCTCCACAATAACGGGTACATCATCTTTGGTTAGTTGTTGATCATCTAATCGTCTACCGTTTCTATACGCTTCTGATTGTATAACCACACACCACAGCTGGAATAAAAACAATTCTTCATAACCAAACAATCACAAAAATCAAACATCGTACTTTGGTTTCTCTTGTGGTCCACATTCTCAGATACAAAGTGCCTTCCTGTGAGTCAACAAGTAAATTAGGTCCTTTGTCTGTGGTTTTCGGTGAATCTGGATCGGATTCTTGCAGTTGTATACAACGTGCTTTCCGTAAATCGACAGTACACATTGGTGCATCATCTTTGGCGTAATAGAGTCGACGGGAGCTTACGATTAGCCAAGCACCTGTCCAACCGCCACTCACACCTGTATTTATTAAACATAAAAACATAACCTCTTCAAATTCAATACAGTGAATATATCTACAAAATCAATACTGTATGATTATATATGTACACAAATTTTATAAGATGCATACGAATAAAGTTCTATTAAGAATAAAATCAGGCGTACTAAATATTTATTACAAGAATATAATGATGAATAATTAAAGTATTAAAATGTACATTTTAACAAAAAACAATACAGATGTTACAAGAGCTAAACAATATGCATTGTTAATTTTTTTAATTAAATTTCCTATTTGTTAAAATTAAAAGATAATTTTACAATTAAGTTTTTTTAATGATACAATAAACAAAACATATAATTACTTTTTGTTATCGAATGTTACAAATTCAAAATCTTAATGAAAAAAATTTTACAATTCCTGGAAAATCACTAACCATGATCTGGGTAATTCAAACCGTGAGAAATTCACGTATATATTATGGAAAAACCGCATTTTATGAAACCACATGTGTCAAATTGTGGTCTGGTTAAAAGAAATACCGATATTGTAAATACAGATCATACGTTTTTTAAACAATCTTTCTTTTTTCAAATATTTACCACGAAGAAGCAGCAAATTTTGCGTCAAACTACTGAGGTAAATGTTTTATAATTATTCACTGATGGCAAATAATACCTTCTTTAAGGTAGGTCCAGCCCATCCTTTTATAATTTGAAACTACGTTCACTGGAAACCTATTAGTGAGTGCTTCAGCTATTTTCTGCATCCAAATCCTGCAATCACTCGGTGTTGGACAACCAAATAAATGCGCACTTCGACCAGTTTTACCAGAAATACACAACTCGAAACAATGCATTTCAGGTTCAGGTCTAAAATATAAAACATTGAAATTAGAAAAATATCTTTCAATCTAAAAAAATTAATTCAGCCATTTCTACTTCAGAACTATATGGTGTTTATAAAATTTGTACAAAGATATAAAATTAATTTAATATAATTATATATCAACACACTCATATTCTGATAATGTTAATTACTCATAAATATTACTAATTTAAAAATATATAAGAAAATAAATTAAGACAAAATTGTTGAAGAATTTTACTTGTTTCCTCACAATATATGTATATACGTAATTCGTATTCTCAGAATTAGAAAAAAATCTGCGTATGCATGTGGTAGAAAAACTTGTTCTAGTAAACCCATTAATGAATCATATGCGTCCATCATAACTAATAAATTATTTGTGTTTGTTACAATGCATTGATGCGTAAATAATTGAAATGCTTGCTGTATGACTAAACATTCACGGTATATTGAATTTCAATGGGAACTGGTGTTGTTGCACCCGTACATTTTGTACTTTAGTATCTATTATTCCAAACATTTTCGTATAGATCAGTCATGCACGCATTAATTGTATTGAAAAAACTACAATTCAAATATGTACAGTTAGAAAAATGAAGTATTACTTGTCGTTTACAAATGTATTTATTTACATGGCCTCTTAACTCTCATCATGTGTTCGGATTATCAATTTTAAAATCTAAATATTTGAAGATACAAATAATCTTAATACACTACACTTTAATGTTTATCAAAACTTTCGTCATACAATGAATAGCGAGGAAGGCTTGATAAGAAATACATATAGTAAAAACAAGTCTAAATAATTCTGAATTATATTTCTACATTACTATGCGTGTTTTATTTATCTACTAGCTACAAAACAAAAGGAAGTACGACATCCCACATTCACTGGAGGCGTAAATGATACAAACACATTGTGTAAAAACGTATCATTCATATCAATGTACAATTGCAGTGCAATATTTGACAGTTTCATAACCTGAAATAACCAAGGTACAACTCTCCTGCCCGTAATATTATTTCGCAAATTATCTATGCTATGCATATCTACAAATTAATATATGTAACACTGTTAGTATGATTCATATATGTGAATAATACTGAAGTTCGTTATAATATTACATAACCATAACACACACGCTTACACATTATTTACTATACTGTACAATATGTTATTGTAGCAAACATATACGAGAATGTTTAATATCTGTTCTCAACCTTGTTACTATTATATATTTATTGATTAAATGATTAATACTACCATTTTAATTACAGTCATTAATATATGAATAGAATTCATGGTAACTCCGGCATGTATAGAGGAGTACATTCCAGTTAAATTAAAATTGGAATTTGAAATTAAACTATATGGTACGCATGTATATTGAACGTTTTAGCTAACAACAAAAATAGAATTTTGCCAAATCATTAAAAACATTTTTCGATAGCAATAATTCATTCTTGATATGAATCAAATTACGAACTACATAATGTTGAATACATTCTTATTGCAGCAACTGTACTTTAAGAAATATTTCAAAAGATACTTTTATCTGTAAACTACACTGTAAATTTACGGGATATTTTCGTAAACAATTACTAATGTACAATAGAATTTTATCAGTTACAGAAATATAATACATTGTAATGTAGCATTTTATGACGGAGATAATCAAATTCAAATAAACTTATGTTTTTACATAAATATGAAAATATTTATCATCTATTTTTGCATATCTAATTTAATTTAAAATTTCATGTACACGTTGTGAATGATAAGGATTGTATTGTTTAATGTTATTTATTGTTAAATTATATATAATTTTCCCAGGAATTTTCTTTATTTATTTATAAACTCCAACATGCTTACTATATTGAGATATACTTACTTTAATTTCTTTTCCAATGCTTGCACGCTTAGAATGGATTCCAGTGGATAATGTTCTTTAGCATTATCGCACGTATTATCTGTGAAAAATGTCAAAATACCACTAGCCAACACGCACCACCGAAAATTATATTCTCCAAACAGGTCTTCCACTGATTTCCGACTGATTTTAAATAACATCCCTTTGTGATTTGAGATAGCTCTATAGTTTAATATCGGCCTGTCCAAACATTTATCCCTGTACAGGCCTCTTATATTTCTGGCAGATTCTGGAACTTTCTTCAGAACATCATTCAACTGTTTCATCCAGCCGGATTTCCTAGGCTCTGCAACAGCCGGTGTCGGTTTGTCAAAAGTGAACCAATTTGTTTTACTTTTATCATCGACCACAGGCTGAATCTTTGCCTCTTCACCTAAAGAATCGAATCTTTTCGGTGGTGTCGGCGGATGAATGTACTCATCGCCCTCCAGTTCACTGGTGATGCTCCACTGATCATAATTCGGCTCTACGCCACTTATATTTCCATACAGATCCGACTCGAGTAACTGCTCCAACAGCACCAAATCATTGTTGTTTGTTTGTGGCACTGAGCCGGGTTTTTTAACGAGCGGATCAAATTCAAGTATCGTACTCTTTGATGGTCGCGGTGGTGTAGGTGGCGCTGTTGCTTTGTTATCTGTCTCGTACTTTTTGCGCAGTTCCAGAATATAATTCTCATAACACAAGTTTAGTTCAGAATAAGCACTACTTTCTCCACTGGAACGGTTATCGGACTTGTTCGTCTGTACGAAGCCAGTGCTTTCGGTGTTCGCGTATGTTACTTCGTTCAGAGTGACGGGATCGTAAAAACACCACGATCCGGATCTTTGAAGTTTTGTACTCGTATCGAGAGTGCCAGTTTTGGAGTCTGTGCCACTTTCAGAATCACTGCCCGAAGGTAAAACAGCGGGACACACGGGGAATACAGCTTCGTACTGGGTTCTAGGGGCGACAGGGGGTCGGGACACTGTGCCCGCAATACTTTGGGGACGGTCGTACATTGACTCGTCTGGCAATGGAGGCGGCGGATGACTCGGTGGTGGCAGACTAACAGATTCGTCACTGTCACTTTCGTTCCCAATATAATTACTATAAATAGGTTCAACATTATCATTCTTTGTTTCGGGTTCAACAGTCAACGGTGACTGAAATCGTATAGTATTAAATATATCTGCACTGGAATTCAATGATTCATCAGTAACATGTTTGCTGTGCTCAACTGTTTCCGTGCTCACCGCATCACTGTGATCCTGAGGTGATGAGAATCGCCTCGTTATTTTCCTAACACTTTGTCGAGTGGATTCTATGACGGCTTTCTTTGTCTCGTGCACCCTACCACTGATTTCTTCACTTATCTGTTTCGATGTAGAACTTATAGTTCTCATACGGCGACTGAAAGTGTTCTGAAAATCCGAGTGTTGCTGTTCTTCGACTGGTTCAATTTTTTGTACTATCTTTCTAGGTAAAGGCACTGGCTTTTTATTCTCTTGCTGAGCAAATGCTCTTGGCTTCGGAATAGGAACTGCACTCATCTGACTTATTAGCATATCTCACTCAATAAGGAAATTTCTGATTATCACTTGTTAACACTGCATTTTAATTAATTTACCTTCAGACAATTGTGACTCATTTTGCGAAAACAATAGCTAATAACAAAATAAGTATTATGATGCACTACACACAAATGTTATCACTGGAATATAATTCAATACAACGAATATTTTATATAACACAGTTCTAGATTTCACTTATCTTTCTAAAATAATCTAAATAAATAACAGAACAAAGATAAAACTTGTGAAAAGTATTGCCGTTTATTAAACGTTGACATTTCGTACACACACACACGCACGCACACAAGCTCCGCACAGACTGACGGCGACACAACTGATACAATGAAAAGGATGCACGTATATACAGTCACTGACAGCGACAATGATGACTCACTATCGCTAACTGTTATCAGAAAGAATTTCTTTTCATCATTTGTTTGCTGGTTGAACCCATTCCACTGCCACATTCACGAAAAACTTGTATACAAAAACATACTGCAATTATAAATTTACACGTATGAATCAGGGAAATAAACAATGGTTTGACCTTCGAACAGGGTCGGCTTTGCAACAGAGACTAAAATTTCCTGACGTATTCGTGAATACTAGTATTATAGAAAATATTATAATTTCCATCGTATACATAGTTTTAATATAATATCAAATATGATTAAACAATTGGGTATTTCGTTCATTTTATAAACAAAATGATTTTCTGTGAATCATCAAAAAATAAACCTTGAACACTTTTGTTAAATATCTATTGTCTAGCACTAAAGTACTTCCTGGTGATGAATAAAAAACATACAATTGTTTTCCACTCTTAACCACAGAAATTAAAATTAAAATAGATATTTGTAACTTTGTATCTTAATATGTATTGAATTGATATTGCAAAGATATAAATAAGAAAATAAGTACATGGTATCATAAAACATAAAATTGTTTTTACATAATTTTTTAACAGTTAAAACCTTAATACTCCTCTGTTTACAGACAAGTCTGAAAACCGAGCAAGCATAGCACAAATTGTGGAATTAAGTGAATTTCGAAAATAAGGCGAAACAAAAATTAAATTATAATCTATTTGTATGTAAATATCAAGTGCACATGGTAAATTATGTTACGTACTACAACAAAAATATATAGCAAATAATTAAATTAAAATAAGTACCCATGGTTAAAATCATGAGCATGAATTAATACTAATTTGAATAGTTGCAATGTACTTATGAGCATACCAATAGTATATCGATATGGTTTAACAATAGTGATTTATGTCATTACAAATAATGTAAGTGATATTCTATTTTTCGATTAAAATTAACAAATTTCATTTACGTATCATTTATCTCTATGCTATGACATTGATCATACTGAAGCTAGCACAATGTAGAAATGTCAGATTTCATATAACCTGAAAATGTTCCGAATAAAAAGTATTATTTATATTTCAAATACTGTTAAAAATTCTTTAACAGTTCGAACTTTTTCTAAAAGTCCTGTGAACCGCAATGAATTTTTAAAACCTAATTTAAGAACACCTTCGAAGAAAAAAGATATTGGTCCGCTTGGTTGGTTTTTACTTGTGAGTTTCCTTATATTTTTTATTAAAAGACATAAAACATGAAATTGTTTTAGCTGGTACCAGCCACTACTTTTGGTTTGGGTACTTGGCAAGTGCAGCGGAAGAAATGGAAAGAAAATTTAATTGCCGATCTTCAGTCGCGCACTCAACTGCGGCCGGTACCTTTACCTGAGGAGTAAGAATTGTTTTCATAAGCAAATATTTAACATTATAAACGTGTTGTTTTAGTTTATCTGAGTTAAAAGATCTGGAATATCATCCCATATATGTGAAAGGACATTATTTACATGACAAAGAATTGTACATGGGTCCGAGGTCTTTGTTAGTTCATGGCGATGCTTCAACTGAAGGAGGCCTTATGTCGAAGAATCAGAGTAAAAATTCGGGTTACCTAGTTGTTACACCTTTCAAATTATCAGATCGAGAGTATGTATTAAATCGACTACATAACATCATATAAATACATTTATATAACGTTTCTGTATATAGTGTTACAATATTGGTAAACCGCGGCTGGGTTTCGTCCAAAAATAAGGACCCACGTACAAGAATGCAAGGACAAATTAATGGTGAAGTAGAATTAGTAGGCGTGGTCAGGTTAAATGAAAATCGTCCAAATTTTATACCAAACAACAGACCTGAATCTAATTCTTGGTTTTATAGGTAAGAAAAAAAAACAAGTGTTTTTCGTTAGTGAAAAGTAAATTGTTCATTTTCTGTTTCAGAGATTTGGATACAATGTCAAAACTCACCGATAGCGTTCCAGTGTTTTTGGATGTTATTTCAGAGTTTGATGTACCGGGTGGTCCTAAAGGCGGTCAGACAAGAGTAACACTGCGTAATGAACATCTGTCATATGTGTTCACATGGTACAGTCTGTGTGGCTTCACCAGTTTCATGTGGTACAGACAATTTTTGAAAGGATTACCACCAGTATAACACATTGTAATTTGTTGTTACACAATTCTATCATGCTTGTATTACTTCATTATATATTTAACTTCTAAACATATTATTATACAATATAAGAAAGAAATATAATCATTTTGTTGTTCATGATGATTGTTATTTATGTACATAAAGAGTTTGCGCATACAGATAAGTTGATATCAAAGAGTTTAGTATACCATTTCAACAACATGGGGTTCATTTTTAAGTTCGATAAGATGATTTTTACAAAAGAAATACTAATATATCTACTCGTTTAAAATACATTATATTTTCTATATGTATGCTTATTTTAATTGAAAATATATGACATCTATAAGAGTTAGAAAACATTTCAATAGGATATTTAGTTTTCGTTAAACGTCAAACAATACAATTTATTACATCAAAACATTCGTATTTATTGAAATAAATGTATACGCGTTTATCCGTGCTCTTTCATTTGAACGACAGATTTGTTGCAGAAATTTAACAATTGCATTTGTTTATTCATATCATTTGACGTTTACTATTTAGTTACGAAGATATCTCTAACATACTCTCTATTTTATATAGTTTTATTTCATCAAAACAATGTTTGAATGGTTGGCAGGAATAATTTAAAGCTGTATTTATACGCAAAGTTTAAATTTTACTGTGTACAATTATTCATTGGAAATTGGTAGTTCCTTCGTTGTATAATATATATTTATACATTTATTCCATATTTAGTAGTCGTATCGTACTACAAAAACTTTGCTCTTCAAAATCTGTATCTGTCACAAGTTTGTATTTAATTCTTTATGGAATATATCTACATGTAGCATAAATGATTTTACTTGAATATTTCACACCGTCTGAATGCGAGAGAGATTACTGAAACATTTTGTACACAGAAAACTTTATTCAAAGCCTATAAACGCCGTTGTTGATACAGCCATATTCAAGAAAGTGAGGTTACATTTAACAGTTTACGATAATACTGTTTGAAAATTCCAAGATTGATATACATTACTGTCAAGTTTCAGTTCTTATCTATGAATATGGCTCGTGTAATGTTTATTATTTAATCATTTAATTTAATTCAATATATTATTAAATGTGTGACTTACAATCAGTAATTATTGTACAAGATTGTGAAGCTATTAACAGGTAATTTTGTCAAAGTTTAAACTGTGTAATATTCTTCTAAATACTGACAATCTGATCGTCATATCTAGAGTGCTGAATGCTGATTATTTGACAGTTAAATTCAATATTTTCCAAGGTGACAATAAGTGACATATATTATTTTATTTTATTTTGAAATGTTTCGCATATACTTGTTACGGGAAAGTTTATAAGTTTTACTCATAAATTCAGTTTATACGAGTATGTATACATATTTAAATAACAGAACCATTATTTAGAAGAAGAAGAAATATGATTCTTACATTGACATTTTTTTAAGTTTCTATCAACAATAAATGATAATTAATTATCATAATTTAACATCAAAATAATATTGGTTTAAATCATACTATTAATTATTGTATATTTTACCAAAATTATGATATTTTCATTTTGGATAACTTGATTTAAATATTTTATTATTTAATAAAATGTATAGTTCAATAGACTACTACCACACAATAAAACATTTTAAATCTTTTTATATCAAAAACATGCAATAATTTGCGCTAACAATTTAATTATTAATTAATTATTTTGGCACATTATCTATCTAATCAGGGGTTTTTTTTTATTATATTGCAAATGCATATTTATTAATTAATCTCTAACAAGGTC
>JAGJTL010000025.1:366749-385039 GCA_022063505.1 Calosoma granatense
TTTTTAAAACGGAATGTTCAATGAACATTAGTAATACACGTACAGAATTATAAACTGGTCATGACTAACACATCCTGTAAAGTTTAAATGGCTCAGCCGATCATATTTCGATGTGATAATACGCAAGATTAAATGAAATTAAAATTGTTCATCAATAATATAATATCGCTACACACAATTTGAAATTCGTCAATTTAAATGCCATGTTTGGGTTTTTCTATTTATTTACTTACCTGTGTTTCTGTTGTCAGATTTTCTGCACTGGCGCTAAGAGACATAATGAATATAACTGATTAAATCCCTACGTAATTCAATTACATAAAATACTTTTGGCACAATGTTTTTACAGCAAATTATATAAATGCCATCGTACATCTAATAAAATAAACAAACCAACAACCCTTAAAAATGGCGTCACTTTTTCATGTTAGTGAATTTTGTTTTTAGCAGCTGGGGATATTTTAAAATTTTAAGGTATCTTTCAAACGCGCCCAATAGATGGCTTCAGATGACTCTTTATTATGTTTACATACTGGTAATGTAAATATTCCTCCTTGAATGTAAATGGTAAAAATTATCCACTGAACTAATCAAACAGTGGTGGTCGTGTTCATTAATAGTTTGTAATAAATTGTGGCATTCGCAGTTAAAAAGGTAATTATGGATTCCACCATAACAATAATTTTAGTATACATTTTATTATATAATTATTCTGTTTTGTCCATAGGTCATGGACCCAAAGGTGTGCTTTAAATCTGATATACGGTTTACACGGAAGAGGAAATATTCAGTTGCTACGTGGTGTAATGGAAACATGTTGAGGAGAATACGTTGTGGAAGGTACTATCTCCCGTATATTCCACGCGAACTTTTATCAAGAGTCTACGTAACTCTTTTAAAAGATGGTATGATAAATGTGATCATTGTGCACAGTATGTGTAGTCCTACAATGTATATGTTTGTTGCAGAAAACGGCAATATAAAGCTGGATGTTGAACAAACGTCACCAACAGATCAAGAGCTATCTCAAACTAACTGTGACAGTTAAAAATTTGATTTTGCAAAACAATTTCACATTATAAATATCTGTTTCTTTTTTCGATCTCGTAGTGTTAGAAATGTAGATTTATATTTTATTTGCTAAGTTATATAAATAATATGAATATTGCAATACCAATGTGAACAACATTTAATTTAGTTTCACTTGTTAATGTATACTTACCTGCTGAGTGAGATGTTTTGATAAAATGCAGTTCTGTAAATAATATATGCACATATTACTTTATAAAAATGTATTATCATAAGATTTACATTGTATGAAACGGTAATTCTGGTAATAAATTAATTTGTACATCATCTGTCTCAGGTTGTTTTAGAATATCTTCAGTTTCTTGAAAATCTTGTGGAATATGTAAAGTAGTTGATAAATCATCATTTTCGTGCATTTTAGCCCATCTTTTAGGCACTTCGTCATGAATAGATTTTCTAAATGTCATACAATGCAAGTATGGTAGTTTTGCATACTTGATACGTGAAAACCCTACAAGGGACAAAGCATATCTCCAAGATTTCATATACTTTGCATTTGCCCCCACATGCTTGGAGTCCGGAGTTATAATTATTAAAATCCCTTCAGTTTTCAATAAATTATACGCATTCTTACAGCACAATAATCTTTGCTCAGGTGATGGTAAATATTCCAACAACAAACTAAACACTACAACATGAAAACTGTTTTGTTCTAACTGTTCAATTACTCCCTGTTTACAAATTATTTGGTCTGCAATTCTGACATTAATAAAATCACATTTATACACTTGTTCATTTGCCGGAGCAATATCCACAGCTGTCACTTCAAAACAATCATAAACTCGAAAAGGATTGTAACAACTTCCTACATCGAGTAAACGTAAACGATGGAAATTATCACATTTCTCAAAACAGGTACCTTGTACGTTATCTATTTTGCTCAATATATCCTCTTCCCTATTTCTCTGCCTGCGTAATTCTTCGCCGAAAAAGTAATCAACACAATAAGAATAAACCCACTGAATTCTCGAGATCACTTTTGACGAGTCCTGTGCATTTTTATCCCAATATTTCGTTGCAAGTTCTTGCATTGATGCAGCGTATTTTTGTAAACAATCATTGTTCTTGCAGTGCTGTTTCCACGCCGAATCATAACCAACTTCTTTAGATTTATTTCTTAATGACAAGTGTACATTTTTTATAAACGTAGACAGTTCTAAATGTTCAGGTGCAGCCATAATTCTTTTTATATTTGTTAAATAATTCCATAATATAGATTTAGCTTAGTAGTTATGGGAAGTATAATTACATTGAAAATTGGAATTTGTGACATTTATACATAACCTTAATTTGACTTTACTGTCACAAGCAACAGCACGTTTAGATTTGTGTACTAACGTACCAGTTGTTTTTTGTCCATATTTCATTGCAACTACTTTCAACCATAATACTTGTGATACATCTACATACAAGTAAGAGAATTATATTAAATAAATTTATCTTTATTGTTTCATACATTCAATATTGTTGCACTTATAATATGGTTATATTTTAAGATTAAAAAATAAATGTATATTAAAGAGAACAACACATGTTTGCGGGAAACTTTTATTATGATAGAAAATTTATCTTACAAAAAAAGTTACTCTGCTTTCTTTGTTCTCTGTTTCTTTACCGGCAGAGGTTTCTGTGATCGCAAGATGGCGCTGGCTCTGCGGAGTGCGACCTGTCAAAACAAAACTCGTTATTATCGCCGTAAATATTTCTGTAACTATTATGTTCACTGTTTAAATAAAGCATCAGTTCATAAGATTGTCGTCAGGGCATTCTGCGATCTTGGTGGAAAAGTGTCATCATAGTAAATAGGTGAATACATTTTTACTAATGATAAGTTGTTGTATACCTTGGTTAAATCTTTACGGTAGCTATTCTTGTCCATCAACCGTCTAAGTTTGTACAAGGACCTCCTGGGGCCGGATTTCATGGTCCTCGTGATGGTGGCCCGGCGGGGCTTGTTCTGTAAATTAGACAATCATTCATCCATTCATGTTTCACTACCAAACGTTTATTGAAATCACGAGAAATGCATTCAATAAAATCGTCAGTTAATGGTGGATGGTTTAAAGTCTTTCATTTGATTATAAACATTGTAGAACTAAATATCATATATCCATACATAAAATGTACTATTGAAATAAGAATATATATTAAACTGTTCTAACAGAGAATTGTAGAAAAATGAATTAATAATATAAAATTAACCTACACAAAGTACAAATATTGTATGTTTCTGAAGTATATATATATATATATATATGTTTAATAGTATTCTACATACTTTATTCCTATACAAACAAGCTTTGGTCAATGATGATTATGAAATTGTGCATTAAATCATATGTTTATAGTTTCATACCTGTTTGTTGGCCTTCTTGTAGACAACCGTGAAACCCTTCTTGTCCTTGGGTTCAACGATGCCCACGGTTTTCTTGTGAATCAGACCATTGTATCTGAATGAGTTTAGATTTGCCAGATTGCTGGGTTCCTACAAATAAATGGCATTCAACAACAGTTCACGAAATACACAAATATAAATTATATAGTATGATATAAGCATCAGTTATTTGTTGTAATCATGGCGATCAAAGATCTTGGTGATATAAATCATCATGTCCATTCATAGAATATGTGTATCAGTAACGTGCATGTTTACTATTGTCAAATGAAAACAAATTGAATTGATACAAAGACGAATTTAGATAACACATATTTCTCTACGAAATTAATAGATGCGAAATAAATTCAAAACTTACAGTACTGAATGGTTTACTGATGTTGCGTTTCTTCAACAGGAACGCACTGTTGTTGCGAATAATCATCCACGACAGATGGGCGGACATTTTGCCTGAAATATCAATATTTCTATTCACATACGGAATACAATACTGTTTCTGTATATTAGAAATTATCCAATGTTCCATCAGTAAATGGGTGGTGGAAAATAGCGTCATCATAGAAGGCTATGATCTTTCATACATCATTTGAAACATTCAATAATGGCTAACAATGATTATATATATACTTTATAAGTTTGATACAATGATTAAAAACAGAATCACAAACTTAAACACCGCTCTAGCATAACCAATGAATCCCACACGTGGTACATATTGTTTCGGTCACATTACAAAGAATACAAATATTAAATTCATATACACTCAACGAACGACTACTGTAATTACTTTATAAACTTAAACTCGCAGGAAAACACATCGAATACTTACAAATTTACTAGGAAAACTGAGAAAACTACACACTTACCTCTTTCCCACACTGTTTCTGTCTAAAAAGAAAATGGCCGAGACAATACAGGAAACACGAAGAGAAGCAATGCCTCTAACGGAATAACTACAAACTATTTGTAAATCCGCGAAATTTAAATTATTTTCAATCTCGCACAACTCGTCAACTAGGCTTTGTATTTAGTAATTTAATATTTTTAAAAGAAGTTTTTTAATGAAATCTAGATATCATAATGTACAATAATATTACAATGATGAATATCTATTTGGATGCATATAATTGAACAGATGGAATATATTTTTAAACATATTATTTGTTATATGAAATTAATATAATCTGACGATGAATTATACAATGTTGTTTTGAAAATATTTGCATCACAAATGAAAATATATGAAATAATAATAAAAAATTGTACTTATAAAATATATTTAAATGCATTTAAAATTATTATTTAACTTCATAGGTATATCTTTCTAATACTAGAAAAAATGTAATGGTTGATTAAAATTTTAATACAGTATTATGTCATAGTTCCGAACACGGGATTGTGTCTACAGATACTGGGACCGTATTCTTCATATGCGGCTTTCGTATGACATACTTGATAGAATTCAGGCTATAATACAGAAACATATTTCTCATATTAGCATATATGGCACAATAATTTCCCATAAACATACAAAAACACTTACCGTTGAAGCTAACATACTTCCTCCAAACCATACAGCATAACGTTGCATATGATGCGATACAACTTTCACGTCAATCGGTTTCGGTTTAATTCGACCGCCACTTAAATTCTCGCTAAACCTAAGTCTAGCATCAACAGTTCGCTTAATGTCTCGCTGTAGTCTTCTCTCGAAATCTCGGAACATGGTCGAACCACCGGACAGCACAATATTATTATACAGTGGCCGTCTCACATCAATCGGACAATTCTGAATAACCGTATCCACAATCTCCGACAGCGGCGTCGTGAAATCAGGATTTGAGAACTCCGGATGGAAGAAAATCTCAGGTCCCAGGAATCTTTCGTAACCGACATCCACGACGAACGGATTTTTTGTAACAGAATTGACACCGTCGTATTTCTTCATCCACTTCTGCGGATCCGTGTCGTATTTAGCGAATTCTTTCGCGATATCAGGACATATGTAGCAGAATCTTTCTTTGATTGCTTTCGCCGTTTCCAAAGATTGTTCTGGTGGAATTCCTATTTCTCGTTCCCGGAGAAGCGATTGGATAAAGTAGGTTATGTTACGGCCGGCGATTGGGATGTGTTTGATACAACTACCGATGACATAACCTTCAGCCTGTTTTACAAAACTTATGTTATTACACATATATATACAAAATATAATTATGTATGTCTCTCCTACTGACTTTCAAGTATGTTACTATACATTGTATACAAAGAAATATATATAACGTACCACTGGAATGACGTGAGTAACACCATCACCACTATCCACAACGATACCAGTCAGTGTTCTATCTTCAATAGTTCTAGAAGCCCAACTGGCAGCCAATGCAAGCACAGCTTGTACCGCAATATACAGTCCAGGTACATTGAATGATTCGAACATAATCTCCGCAGTGTATTCCCTGTTCTCAGGCGTATTTAAAGGTGGTTCAGTCAGAAGAAAATAATGATCTTCCGGTTCAGCACGCAGATATTTGAAAATACACTGTTCTAGAAATCTTTCCATCAAGTCCCAATCCTCCACCAATCCATGTCGTACAGGATACTAAATAAAAATAATCATACCGACAATATATTATTAATTAAAATGACAAGATACTACAGACTGACATACGAGTAGGTATGATTCATAATAGGAATAATGAAGCGATGACTTATAATAAACAAATTTCTATATATATATATATTCTTCAACATACCTTGACAGCGTATCCCGTAGCATCAAATGCTTCATCGCCAATGAAAAAATCCAAATCTTCTACACCTTTACCTAATCTCCTACTGGACTGATCGCCTACTTTGGCAGATTCCTTGATTGCAATGGCAGAAGGAATAATAAACTGAGGTTCCTTATTAGCAGCAAACCCCAGTTTCGTATATCTAAACGAGGAAAATCAAATATTGGCCAAAATATCATCAAAATGAGTAATACAAGTGTGGTTATGTCAATAACTCACCCGGTTCCTACATCAATAACACAGGCCGGCAGTCTTCCTGTCATATTGCAAGGAACTTATCGAAATAATTGCACACAAAAATTAAAAACAATAATGTAAATACGTGTAATTATCACGCCCTATGTTGTTTGACGAAAAATGACATTTATCAGTTAACCACACCTCGCGAATTGAGTACGCATGTGTGGTTGGACGTACGTAGCGGGAAATATGAATCATATTTATATACAAAGTATCTGTTAATTTTACATTTGTAGTATGTTGTATTATAATTTGATAAATAGGTGAATAGAAACTGATACAAATAACCAATAATAATGATAAGCACTTGTTTTGCATCAAATGAGTGAGGTAATAGTTGGCACTGTCATTTTGAAGGATAGTGGATTATATATGTGTAATAATACTTTATAAGCTATTCTATACAATTTATTTACATTCCGTGATTAAAATATATGTATATGATTGAATTTAAAGACAACCTAGGTTTTTTGGTGTGTTTCTGTTTCTACTGTAGTTGTTTGTAGTGGTAACAATTATGCCAGTTTGTGCTGTACTGTACTGTACCGTGTTTGATCAAGGTGTACTTGTGTGCTCATTGGCAGCTCAATTCGCTCAAATTAGCAGAATTTAGTAGCTTGTATTTGATACTGAACTATTAAGTATAATTGCATCGGGAATATCGGAACGTTACTTTAAATTTTGACCGTTAATTATAGTAATTCAAAAACGCAGATACACTTAGCATGTAAATAATGACATCAACGAAAAACAGAGTACGTTATTTACCAAAAACACCCGTCAAAGTTCCTTCGAGTGCTAATGGCAGTGGTGATAAAAAAATACAAGATCCAGTGGAAGTGTTTTGTCGTTTGAGGAAATGTTCAGAAGAAAATGAAGATGATTCTTGTATCAGTTTATCTTCTCCTACAACGCTTACGCTTCTATCACCTGATGGACTCAAGAGCCGTAAAGCTGTTCAGTATAGTTTTAGTCATATATTTACTGAACATGCAGATCAGAAAGAGGTATGTCAATAATTGTATTTATGATTTTGTGCAGAATGTAATTGATGATTATTATTTGTATTACATTTCTTATAGGTGTTTATGCACATTGCAATGCCTTTGCTTAAAGGACTGGTGCAAGGTAAGGATGGTCTCTTATTTACATACGGAGTAACGAGTTCAGGGAAAACGTATACTATGACTGGCGAACCGAACAATCCAGGAATCATACCGAGATGTATCGATACACTGTTTAATACCATCGGTTCATGTCAGATACCGAAGTTTATAATTAAATCAGACAAGATGAATGGATTTGAAATACAAAGTGATGTCGACGCATTAGGAGAACGTTTGAAAGAAACAAGACAGTTACGTCGTGGTATCAAGAAAAATACTCCAAATAGCGGAACACTTTTTTACAAAAATGACGGCACCACAATTTGGGATATAAATGAAAATGCACTGTATGCAGTGTTCGTTTCGTACGTGGAAATTTATAATAACATTACGTATGATTTATTGGATGGAAATTCTAACGCAAGATCATTGCAAGCGAAAATCTTACGTGAAGATTGTAATCATAATGTGTATGTGAATGGTGTTGTTGAGATCGAAGTGAAGTCGGCAGAGGAAACGTTGCAACTGTTCTCTGTGGGGAAAAAACGTAAAAGGATGGCGCACACATCATTAAATGCAGAATCTAGTCGTAGTCATTCTATATTTTCAATCCGCGTAGTCACAATACCGGCGAATGTTGAGTTTGAAATCGTGAGAGATGGTAACTTATTTCTATCGGCACAGTTGTCGTTGGTAGATTTGGCTGGAAGTGAAAGATGCACTCGGACTCAGACTACAGGTCATCATCTGAAAGAAGCAGGTTGTATTAATAATTCTCTGATGTCGCTGCGTACCTGTCTAGAGATATTACGTGAAAATCAGAAAACAGGCGCATCACGAATTGTACCATACCGTGATTCTCGTTTAACACATTTATTTAAAAAATACTTCGAAGGTGAAGGCAAAGTAGAAATGATTGTATGTGTGAATCCGTCGCTCAAAGAGTACGATGAAACAATACATGTTATGAAATTCGCTGAAATGACGCAGGAAGTGAAGGTATTACGGCCTGCGAAAAAGAAAATTGAATTAGAGCTGAGTCCACATCCACAAGCGAATGTTGATGACGGTGATTTGTCTAGTGTTGATGAGATGCCTGTATATGTGTCGGCTGCAGTGCAGACATCCAAGTTTGAATCACCAGAAAAAATCTATAGCCCAACAGTTCGACAAACACCGAATGTACGAATCGTTGATGCCAAGTCGGATGAAATTAACTCCCTCATTTGCCAACTAAAGCGTCGTAGAAAATGCAAGGACACATACAAGGAAATCTTTGATCTAAGTCTTAAATTTCGAAGCAGACTGGTGGAATTACAGAACAGAGAACATGACTACGAGTATCAAATGAAACAAGTTATACCCGCGTACAAAGAAGAAATTAAAAACTTAAAAAATCAGCTTGCCGAACTGGAATATCGTTACAGCAAATCGGAGACACAGTGTTTTGAGAAAGATGAACAGATAGAAAATCTAAAGATGATGCTGGAAGAAATGAATGCCAAGTTGAAGCATACTGTAAGTGAGAAGTCAAAACTAAAACGGAAATTCGAGGAGAAAATTACACATGAACTGGACACTCAGCTGAAACACCAGCGCGATGTGCTTGAATCAACTATGAGAAGTGAAATGGATAAGATTGAACTGGTCAAAGACATCTTGTCTGATAAGATTCCTGTGAGAGATGTTAAGAGTGTACCAGAGCCGATAAAAGATAATTATTGCGAGGTCCGTACAGAAGTGAATATTGTCGATGAACAGCTAATGTCATCTAGCAGTCATGTGCCACGGAGAGATGCTCCTGTTGCGAATGTACGGTACCGTCGTTCCGGGTCAGCAGGTAGAGATAAGTGGCTGGAACACAGGCCTGCCAACCCCACACCGCTCGGTACCGTGTTCCAACCTACGTACAAACGTCACAAGTCCGTTGTGAAGTTAACGAATGTGAAAGACGTTGTGAACTCTAGTCAAGGCAAGTATGTACTTGTATCTCAGGGACAAGACGATGTCGGCGACTTGGAAACAAAGCTTTATAAAGGTGACATTATACCTACCTGTACGGGAGGTGCTCAAGTCATATTCGATGATGTAGAGAAACTAAAACAAGAATCACCTTTGAAAACTAACACACCGAAAAGTATTCTAAAACGCTCGAATGTGGAACACAAAGCGGGCAATGATAAAAAATCGAAGAGGAATTAATTTAATGTAAGGTTGTAGATAATATAGGAACGTTTATACACATCATTCGTTTTGTTTAATATAGAATGTTTGCTTAAAATATAGCCATTCATACACATACAATATACAGATATATATATGTAATTGTTTCACACTCCAGTTCCTAACAAAGACTGCCAGAAAAATAATTATTCTTTATTTTTTCTCTTATTTTCTATTAAAGAATTGCAATTTTATTTTTTCAAATACAATGTTTATCGTATTCTTACATTTAAATATGATTTGTGCAATGATATATTTGTGATTTATGCATATTGTAATATATGTATATATATTTTTGCAATAAATCTATTTCTAACAGTTTTGCCTTTTCTTAACCCCCATGCACAATGAATGAATAAATTTTATATAATTTTAAAACAAATAACAATTAACGTTTATTAATTTTATATACTTAAAATAGCAACAACGTTGCTAATTCTGTTTTTCCAGCAGCCGTTATTATAGAACAGTATCACATCACATGTCAATAGATTGGATTTATGTTAAATAGTTATTCTGTTCTTCGTCTTCTTCGGAATCTCCGCTGTCATCTACATCTGCATCGTTAGGTACGTCAGGAAGCCGTATGTTACTGAGTAGATCGCGCATTGCATCCACTAGAGAAGCCACGCTACGTCTTAAATCCACGCCATCCTCAGCGGCGGCAGGTCCCCCACGTGCACCGTCATCTAAGCTATACAGGTAACGTTATGATAATGTACAGTCTGTGAAACACTCTTGCCGAAATGCTTACTGTGCCTCTAGAAGTTGATCTGCATGCGCTGCCAAGTTGAAACTGGGCAATAAAGACTGGAAGAAGAGCCCAACTGTACTTGTGTTAGGGGGTAACCTTGTCGGGCCTCTGGGTTTTGTATAAATATTGATTGAGTCGGGTGGCGGGACCGGATCAAATCCTAACACGGGCCCTTGCGTGTCCTGGACAATTATTTTGATTATGATTCTAATTTTACATATATTACATTGAAAATGTATTAACAAATCCCTACCTGTGTTAGCGGTGGTGTAACTTCTTTAATATCAGACAACAATATATGCCTGAGTATATTTCTAGGTGTATCCGGATATCTGCCAGCTCGTTTTACTTCACAATCTTTCACAAACTCATCCCCGGCATCTACTCGATCCAAAACTCGGTGTACGTTTCTTTCTAACCACGGCAACACATCACTCTCCTTCCATATATGATACGTGCGGCAAACGTATAGTTTAACTAAGGTTTCTAAAGCGGGTGATTGTCTGTAATATACGATAAAATATGTTCAAGAAAATATCTATTTGTATATTAGCACAAGGTGATTGTATGTCTAAATATAGAGTATAACGTTCTAAAGAATTGACGCTTTGTAAAAGCATAATTCAACTTACTTGCTTTGCGCTCTCGGGCCAAAGAAATTGTGACTTTGTACCCTAGAATCAACTTGAATGGAACACTTTTCAAGTAGCGGTATCAACACCATAGGGAACATGATTAACGCCTCCTGCAGTAGTCTGTCTGCTTCAGACAAGTCTCCATCTGTTGCTAGATGGAAGTGAGCGATAGCCAGAGAGTAAGCAAAGTTGGGCAACTGGGAGAGATTCCTCTTACATTCCCATTCTTCAGCGAACTGGACAAGCCACTGATATTCACGGGAACGTAACGCGTAAAAGTCTATAGTCAGCACGGCTGCTAGGGGGTCTCCCTCAGGATCTAGAGAGAGCAGGACTTTACAAAATTCCAGTGCTGTTCTGTAGCAAGCCCTGCCACCCACAAATATCAGATGTTTGAACAGAGTGATGAAAAATGCCCTGGAAATAGAAATTATACTAGTTTTTATCTTAATACAATAAATGTACAGTTAAATAATTACAATACTTTCTTTAATACCATGTATAAGAAAGTAAAAAAACAGTGGCGTACAGGCAACCAAACAGAGATATGTAGGTAGGGGAGGAGTGTTAATTGGTGTACTGAGAAACTGGTGTTTATTTAAAGAATAGTTTGTGTTAGTACATCCTGTACTGTGTGTGTGTGTGTACTTACCGATTTTCTTGTCGCCTATAGTCTAATCTACAATTACCCTGTGCAAGATTGAATAACGGATGAAATACATATTCTAAACAGAACAGTGCCCGTTCAATGAGATCAGCGGCCATTGGTAGATTTTCACTGAGCCGACACAAGTCGCTCAATTGTATCAGTGCATCCACATGGTACTGGTGGTTGTTTATAATTGCAACTATATTATCCGGGTTCAAACTTTCCACGGCTTCTAAGAATTTCTTCTGTATCTGTTGATAACTCTGGCTGTGCTCATATGTGAACAGCAGTACACCATCCGTGTTCTCCACAAGTGACATACTTAAACCATGTTTGCCAACTTGAGGCCAATTCTCTTTCCCAGAAACCAACCATGTTGATTTCATATGACCGCGACCACGATTTTTCCGTTTACTAAAACCACAAGAAAAACTAACATATTGCAAATAATAAAATATTGCAGAAAGTTGCTGCGGATATTAACAAATATGTAAGCAACTCTTAGAAATTATTTAACGGAAATTACGTATATTTTGATTGTGTAATACTAGATTATATATACAAATGTATACATACTGTTCAGATTGAACGATTTTGCTGCCGAATATTCGTTTGAGTTCATTGTTTGGATTCAGATTCTTGTGTTGAACACTGAGCACATTTTTTTTCACATTGGAATATTTCTCTGCCACAGCTGCTGGTCCCGCAGACTGACTTTCACCGAGCAATTTATTTACTTCTCGAATGGTGCGCTCAATTTCGTCAACCTAACAAATAAATAACTACACAATGTGTTCACGCTTCACTCAATTTAAGATACATCATTAATTTAGGCATAGCAGAGTATGCCTGAATAATAAAATACAAATACCATATACATGTTTGTAATATTTAGAATACTATATATAATCGAAATCAACAAAAATATTGTTGTTTGAAGATAGATATGCAATTTTAAGTACGAATATATTAGCAGATATCAATAATCAAATCATTATTATCAAGATAATGGTAAGAAATTTGTGATTAACGTCCTTTTGGATTGTTAGTAATTTTTAACAAATGACAGTACAACCATGACGACTTATCAAATTAGCAAAATGGAAATATTGAAATAAGACATATGAAATTAGTAAATAGAAATTAAATTATTTACATCTGCATTGTCCTCACTGCTTCTTCGAGCATTCAGCGACTTTCCAGACTTTTTCTTTCTCTTTTTCTTTTTACGTTTTGTCGCTTCGTGACCGTCAACATTATCTGGCGCATTATTAGCCTCTGTTTCATTGTCATCTTCCTTCACTTCACTTTCAGAATGTGACTGCTGATTGAGCTAAGTATGAAAATTATACAATTGTTCATAAACCACAGCTGACACACTAATTCACCATATTTACAATATAATTCATGAATAAACCGAAGGACAAATAAAAATTATCGATTTGAATACGGACCTAGATAATATTTTAACACTGATTAATAAATTACGAAAACAAAATTGGTATTTTTTATACAAAGGGATGTTAGAAGGTTTCCTCATATTAATACACTGATTAAATGAAGCCTTAAAACAATCACTGACAAGACAATATTTCTGAATTAGAAAGAAGGTGACAATTAGTAAATTGTTGTATATTTACCAGATCGTATCGATTGATGTTTAACTGTTTTCTTCTTGCACCACCGCTAATTGGTAAATCAGTTTCGGGATCAGAATTTGGTTCTTCTACCAAATCTTTTTCTCCTTGTAACTTTCTTAGAACTCTTGACGACATTATGACATATGTCCTAATTAAAGATTACATAAAACAAACTGATAATCAATGAAGTAGTCTTATTTAATGTACTGATAGTATGATGAGAAATAATTAGAGTTTCATAATTAATTATTAAGTAAAAATTTCACGTTGGCTGACTGATGTTTAATAGATACGCACGAAGTTAGGTAGATTATTTTACGTCAAAGTTAAGGATTTTCTTTTCGTACAGAAGTTCTCAAACAAATCATTTATTATATTTTAAAATGAATTTTGTAAATAATTTTCACTATCTGACATATTCTTATAGCATATATCTGGCAATATACATTTCGTTTTATATTTTGTGATAGTGTTATTTGTGCTTTTATATTGTTATACAGCTAATTCAGTTTTATGGCCACTGTTACATGAGTCCAGTTTATAGGTTCGCGCTGGCTACCCATATTGTTACAAGTAACTAATTTCATATGATTTAGCAATCAGATGATTTTGACACGGGTAGTTTATTTTATACGTTAATAGCTTTATTCTTTGTTTATTTGATGTAGTATGTGATCAGAAATGAATATTCTCAAATAAAATATATTTTTTTTTTATTCAGTATTCATGACACGCTGGATTAAAAGAGATTTTGAACGTACAAGTTTTTGTGATGATTGTTTAATTTTTTTGCTCTGTACATAAAGTTATTTGAAAGTATACAAAGTGCAAGTGCAATTTTTAAGTTGTGATATTTCAGTTTATATAATTAAATATAATGCCAAGTTATCAATCAACTGGATCTCGCGATCCTGTATGGACACAAGTAGCTTGTGACCCTGAGGATGGCTTAGCAACTGTTACCACAAATGAAAGGGTAAGAAAAAGTAAAAAAAAAAACCAATCAAAGCATATCTTATTGCATTTTATCTAATATAATTCGACATGTGCAAGCATATTTCATTATAGACCTCTAACGACATTTAACTTTTGATAACATTCAACATTATATCATATGCTAAGAGAAGCGCGATTATATTAAATTTTTTTTTCATCTTATTGTTGCAAGAAATAAATGCTTTTAAATTTTATTTCAATATATCAACTGATCGCAGATACAATAATCAATGGCATCTCAAGAATTAAATTTAAAATATTTAGAAATTGACAAAGGAAATGTATATTGTATATATATTGTTGTTTAATTGCTGTTAATTTTGATTTTTACTTGTTATTAGTATCAAGGTACATCAGCTCACAATGTCGATAACGGACATATTACAAATTCGAAAAGAAGAGTACAAAAACAGGGTCTCAATGTTTGGTCTGCGGCTGTTTTCATTGTTGGTGAAATGGCTGGAAGCGGTGTTCTTGCGCTACCGAGAGCGATAGTTAATTCAGGTTAGTCATTATCACAAACTGCGTACTTTTCTATCATCGTAAACAATTTTCATAAAACGAAAAATAATTGGATGAACTAATAATAATAAATAAGTTTATATGTATATTCCGAACCGTTTAAATAAATGTGATATCACTGTACATTATAATAGATAAATATTTTGATTGAATTTGTAAATATATGATTCATTCTTTATGAATAATATCTTCGTTACCTGTGTGGCTAAATACTAATTTGATTATCTACTGTATGAAACACATGTACTAATTTGATTTTGCTAAAATCTATAAAAGATAATTGCATTTTTACGTGGCTCATATTACAGAATAAAAAATATTTTTGTGTTTATAGGTCAACGTTTGTTGATAACGTGTTTTTTTTTTTATTTATTTATTGTTACAGACAATTGTAGTGTCTTGTGATGTGTGATAAGAATGTTTCACATTTTAACCTTGCTCGTATAGTATTAACCGATATGAACTTTGTTGATAAAATAAGAATATTAACTTTGTATATTATTATTTGTTTCTCGTTATTTTTTTATGTACATTAATACGTTACATAACACTGCGGGTATTTCAATAAACAATAACATATATATGCATCTGTTTTAAACCAAATATATTATTATAACTGTACATATTTCAAATGAAATCGATTGTTTTTATTGAAAGTTTACAATTGTAGTCAACGCATATACGCCAGGAATCATATTCTGAATTTAATTCTGTCTGAATGGTTATAATAATTTATATTTTTTTTACTTAATATTATTCGCGTATAATTGTAATATATATATATATGCATGTGTATTATTTTGTTTACATACACTGACTCATTCAGTGTGTTTTTCCTACAACACAGGTTTAATATTTATATTTTAAAATTCACTTGTTTAATGTTTACTTACAATTATCTGCAAAATAGATTACAGTGGAATCTACCTATAATGAATTCGCTTGTAATGGACATTCTGTTATAATGTACCCGTCCCAGTTTAAACACTTTGCAATAATATATAAGAAAGTTTTCACAAAAACTACTGTGTTTGCTCGTTTTCGCCTATAAGTAAATTGAATTATTGCAGGCTGGATAGGCCTTGTACTAGTGATAATATTCTGCATTAATGCTGGATATGGAGGGACAAAGTTGGGTGCATGCTGGGAGATTCTGGAAGAACGTTATCCAGAGCACAGAAATAAAACTCGAAGTCCGTATGCTACTATAGCGTACCGAGCTGTTGGCAGATGGGGCAGTATAATTGTATCTGCTTGTATACAGTTCACACTGTTCGGAGCGGGCATTGTATATATGCTGCTCGCTTCACAAATTGTACAAGAATTGCTTACTGATCTACTCCCGCAAATCAGGTTCTGTTTATGGTTTGTCTGTATTGCTCTTGTGCTGACACCAGCTATGTGGCTGGGCACACCTAAAGATTTCTGGTAAGTACGATATTTATATAACAACACCTTGTATGTATGTATGTATGTATGAATGATACGGAAGAGAATTTTATAAAAATACAAACAAGATAAAGCTTGTGTAATATGATAACAAGTTTCACCTACATCCTGATTAACAAATTAGATTTTTTGTACCCATTCGTGCGTTTTTATTATTCAATCTAAAATTGTATATTGGTGTAATCTGTATTTTTGTGTTAAATTTCACATAAACCGCTCTATATACATATAACTGATCAAAGTTATTCCAAGTAATTGTTTAATTTTAATAAAAACCACACATATTTTAACTTTGTTAAGTGAAAATGATTAATATGCCTTACAGCAGTATTGATTTCCAGGGCTGTAGGTGTGGGGGCGACGCTAACAACAGCATTGGCGTGCGTGCTAATTTTTACACAAATCTGTATGGATGGTTTGTCAGCAGTGGAGCCTGTGAAACATGTCACACATGGTTTTCATGATTTCTTCTTATCTTTCGGCACATTGCTGTTTGCATTTGGTGGTGCGTCCACGTTTCCAACCATTCAGAATGACATGGTGAAGAAAGACAAATTCTCCTCCAGTGTTACAATAGCGTTTGCAGGTTAGCAACAAGAGAAACACTGAAATATTATATTATTTGAACATGTATGTATTCCTTGCAGTGATTCTCGTTCTTTATCTGCCAGTCACAGCCGGTGGATATTTCATATACGGTGAAGATGTTGAACCAAACATAGCGATGTCTTTGTCACACACATCCCTAGTCACGCTTGCCAACGTTCTCATGGCTATACATCTTGTGTTGGCATTTCTGATTGTCATTAATCCAGTTTGTCAGGAAATAGAAGAAATATTTAGAGTTCCACATGGTAAATTGTGAAATATAGCATCATCGCCGTCATCATCATGTGTTATGTGTGTTTTTAATTGTTTACTTTATTAGAATATCATTGGAAAAGAAGTGTAGCCCGTACCTGTATGATGTTGGTTATGATATTTGTTGGTGAGACTGTACCGCGGTTTGGCAAGATTCTGTCACTTGTAGGTGGCTCCACTGTCACCTTGTTAACATTCGTTTTTCCTCCATACTTCTATATGAAACTTTGCTCACAGAAAGACCCAGCATGGCCAGAGAGGTACGTTTATACAGAAGTGCTAAAACAATAATCAAATTACTGAATTCATTCTCTACATTAGTGATTTGTGTTACTACATTAATGAAAACATGTGACAAACTGTGACTATTTTATTTTTTTTGTAGCCTACTAATCTGTCCCTTGAAAATGCGTTATTTCAAATGCCTTTTCCGCGATGTACAAAATCATTTTAGAAATTATTGCAACGTCATATTATGTATTTTTTAATTCTAATCAACTTTTTCAAATAAATTTTTCCTCTAAAATGCACTGGGAAAAAAATTTTCTATATATGAAAAAATTAACCCGTAAATTGCTATGTTCGGTTTTTTTTATGGGCACCCTGCTGTATGTGTATATATGTATTTATAGCTCGTGTATGTTACTGTTTCAGGTTTATTCCGCTGCACAAGAAGGTTTATATGTGGGAACTAATATTTATCGGTTTAATTGGAGGTACGGCGTCCACATACAGTGCCATTATAGACATATTTGGAGCTGGCTCAATGACAAAACCGTGTTATTGGAGTTAATAATTGATTTTTCTTCTCAGCTGTAAACACTGCCAGCCTGAATCGTGTACAAAAATTCTTGCTTACAGCTTTATTTTTGTTCCATCTTCAGTCATGTCCTGTTATCAGTTATTTTTAACTACATCTGAAAGTGATATTTTAAACAT
>JAGJTL010000025.1:438587-458179 GCA_022063505.1 Calosoma granatense
CAGTGCTTTTTTGTACTCACATCCTGTGTATCTGTTATTTAAAAAATTGTACATATTCAGTTGTTAACATAAATATAATTTATCACATTATTGAGACAAATGTTCAACAGCAAATTTCAAAGTTTTCTACTATTCTTTCATATGACATATTTCAGTGAAACTAAACTCTGCCGAAAAAAAAAGGCACCAGAACGCCGTTCCAGTGCGTTCTATGACGAAAAAGCACAATAAAATCACATTTTTTACACTGAATCTGACTGAAAATAAACACAATATTTTACATTGAATTTCTTCTGTACGTAGAGAGTAGCCAACGAACTGATATTGATTGATAAAGACATCAATTTAGCGAAGAACGAAATGCAAGACATACAAAATGGCACAGGATTTCATGGAACACCTCAGCTTGAGTACAGCTCAGGTAATACATGATTAAACTGTGTATACTCTATACACAGGGCTGACAATAGTTTGCTGTAACATTAATGCTACAATGCGCGCAGGGGAACAGAGATTCAATATTTCAGGAGGTATTTAAGTTAAAACATAAATGAGTGTTGTATGAAAATGATGCCTGCATGTATGCCTGTATGTATGTATGTGTGTATATTTGTTTATAGATTTAGCTAAATGTAAAGACGCCAGGGTTGTTGTTGTTACCGCTGGACAACCGATGCCTGCCAAACGAAACTTTGATAAGATAATGTTACAATACAACGTACAGATATACCTGGACATCATACCTGCCATCATTGCTGTGAATCCACGACCGATATTAGTGGTAGTAACGAAACCAGGTAAGCACTCCACGTATTAGGAGATAAACTGTCTCATCTTCCTTGATATACACTTTTAATCATAATAATTAATACTTGAATATTATCCTCCAACACAGCTTTAACAATAATAATTAATACTTATTATCATCTTCAAGACACTTTTAATGATAATAATTAATACTTGACTAGGCATCTTCAAGACACCTTTACTAATAAATTAATACTTGACTATCTTCCCCAACACATCTTTACTAATAATTTCGTTAAACTGTTCGTATATCCCGCGCGCGCGCCAAATATCCTCTGCGCCTGCGCAAGTCAAATCACAATAGCGGGCGTTTTAAATTTTAAACGAGAATAGAATTGTTGTTGATCGTGTAATGTTGCAGTGGATATAATGACACATGTCGCATGGAAAATAAGCGGACTGCCGAATACACGTGTCATCGGCACCGGATGTAGTTTGCTGACGAAGCGCTTCCAACAGCTTGTCGCCACGAAACTGGGAATTAACCCGCTAGCTGTGCAAGCGGTAGTTCTGGGCGAGAATACTGATGATTGTAGTAAGTATTTTTTACCCTGCTCGCCGTTCTGTGCGTGTGAACACTCTTAATTAGAAATTATACATGCTACATACAATGAATCATGATTTAACATATACAGTTCCAATCTGGAGCAGCGTGACCGTGTGTGGTGTCCGTTTACGGGAAATAAACGCCCGTCTCGGCATGGAAAATGACCCGGAACACTGGTCTGATACGTTTAAGAAAATGCTTGAAAGGTATACATACAATTTTCAGATTATATTAGTGATCATAGCAAGCTGCAATCAAGCAACATTACTCTGTTTATTTATACGAGTGTTATGCTTTTGTTCCATTCCTCTGCAGTACCATGCACATCAGCAGACTGAAAGCCTTAAACATATATGGAGTAGCAGGTTGCGCTGCAAGTATTGTATCCGCAGTCATTAAAAATAGCAAAGAATGTCTCACAGTCTCGACACATCTGAAAGTAAGAACAGAGAATATATTTTAATAGATTTATTACTTGAATGATATGTTATTTACAGGGCTGCCAACACGGAACAGACAAAAGCAAAGACGTATTCCTCTCCATGCCATGTATTCTAGGTGCTAACGGTGTCCAATTCATCGTCAGACAAGTACTGTCAGAAACCGAGAAAGAAAAAATACAAGATACAGCAAACAAATATAAATTTATACAAGCTTCACTCACGTATTAATATTTTAAAATGCGCGCCCGCGTGTGACGCGCATGCGCAAGTACAAATTTTCTTGGTTGTTCACCTACATTGAGTATATGATAGATGTATTTATTTTATTAATATAGCATTAAGATAAATTAAAATGTAAATATAATGTAAGATTAGTTGTAGTTTTGTTATTTTGTCTTTAGATTAGTATTTAATTATTGATTTATGCTAAGAAATATTTTCATATGGGAATATTGTGTGTGAACCAGCCTTAACTGTCAAACGGAAGGTTTGTGATTGTTTTGTATACACCGGTGGAAGTAAATGTTTGAAAATGAGTTCGAATATGCTGGGTTACGATGTTTTATGGAATAAGATCACACTTGTATTCCCCATACTCCAGAATGAGGTAATATAACCCGTGTTTAAAGAAGGATAACCATGTTTCATGTTAAAAGAACCACATTTTTTTCCAGCCAAAAGATTATTCTTGTACAGAAACCGATTACAAGGAAGCTGTAGAGATAATAAATACACTGAAATTACCGCAACATGTGGAGAGTTTGGTGTTTGGCAAACTGGAGAAAGTTATGCGACAGAATATCGTACCGAAATTCTGGTCGTACTTTAGCGATAACAGAAATGAAATGTCACATTTCACGCAGTTTCAGAAGGCCGTGGAAGAATTGTACTGCAGTCTGACGGTGTATGTACCGTTGATGAAGAAGCTGGAGCAAGTTTTAAATGATTGTGCGTGTGAGTGTACAATGTATGGTGAAACTAGTGTGTTGTGTGCATTTAAATTGTTAGTGCGAGCGACGTTACTCGCGCAATTGCCACCGAATCATACGAAAACGGTGGAGAACTTTTATGAAATTGCATTCAGAGCGTTTTGTAACCTTGATGAGGAGAACGGAGGGGATGAGGTGCAGTGTGCGGGGTGTCAACAAGAGTGTGAAGAGTGTCAATGTCCAAGGATATGTAGTGTGTTTTATGAGACAAATAAGTAAGTACTCAAAACTCCACGCACAATATCGAATTTCTGCAGCTGTCCGCATTGTGTAGCATTAATGTTACAGCAAACTATTGAATCTCTGTCCTCCGCATGGTAGCATTAATGTTACAGCGGACAGCGGTAAGCAATGTGTGTAGTTTCGCCGTTGATATTGTGCGAGAGTTTTGATTCGGGCCGGTGAAATTGAAAGTGCCAATTTTTTTCTAGACGATTAGTGGAACTAGATCTACTAGAACCACTCGTAGGTCAAGTGTTGACCTCGCTAATACATATACGTATCGAGAATCACATTTCGCAGCTGTGCAAAAACAGTTTTGACATCTCGTATATGGATGCTTTGGAAAAGGTAAGTACACATTGTATTTTATTATATTTCAAGTGCAATATCGTGCTGTCCGCTGTAACATTAATGCTACAATGCGGGGGACAGAGATTCAATAGTTTTTCTGTAACATTAATGCTACAATGCAGACAGAAATATGATATTGTAGTGTTTTGATTCGAAGGGACTGAATTTGAACATCTACGTTTGTTTTAGTGGTTAAACACAGTAGTTATGACATGGTTGAATAGAATATTCTGCATGAATGAGAACACAGATTGTAAATTGAATGATTCCATGCTGAAGTTTCAACAGAAATTGACGTATTTCTTGTATGAAACATATACAAGAACGAGGATTAATCAACTGTTTAATATAATTATAGGTAAGTGCCCTTTTCCTACGCGCGCCCCTGTGTCCTAATCCCCCCCGCACTCCTCTAATCACCTCAATAGTCCTGCGAAGGGGAAAAATAATGTATATTCACAGTTAAAATACAATTTTGTTAGTTTCTGTAAAGAATATTCGGGGCGAAATACACTTGCTGCTATTTTTAGAATACCCCGACTCACTACCCGCCGTAGAAGACCTCCACGCCTGCCTACCAAAGACAGACCTCCGTCCCCTGCTTATTACTAAACTACAACGCGCCCTTGAAACACGCCTGCTGCACCCAGGAGTCAGTACACCGGATATTCTAACAGCCTATGTTGCTGCTATCCGCTCACTGCGTGTGTTGGATCCTTCAGGTGTGCTCCTCGACACCGTCACCCAGCCCATACACCAGTACCTGCGCAGCCGCGAGGACACGGTACGTTCTGTTGTCGGCTCGCTCACGGAGGAAGGTCTCAGTGATCTCGCCGATGAGCTGGTCAAAGGTGAAGCCCTGCACTTGGATGAGAACTCGCCTGAAGAAGAAGACGACGACGGCAACTGGGAATCCTGGACACCGGACCCTGTCGATGTTGAGCCTAGCAAACAGCGTAAGACCAGGAGAACGTCCGATATCATCTCCATGTTGGTGAATGTGTACGGCAGCAAGGAGTTGTTTGTGAATGAGTACCGCACACTGCTAGCGGACCGGCTGCTGTCGCAGTTGTCCTGCAATGCCGAGAAGGAGATTCGATACTTGGAGTTGCTGAAATTGCGCTTTGGTGAAACACAGTTACATTACTGCGAAGTTATGCTCAAAGATATCTGCGACTCCAAGCGTATAAATACACACTTGCAGAACGACAGTGAGTACAAAGCAGAGAGCGGAGACTTCCCATTGTCGGCGCTGGTTTTGAGCGCACAATTTTGGCCAGCATTCAAAGATGAAACGCTAGAACTGCCGCAGTTGATTCAAGAACAACTTCAACACTATACGAACGGCTTTGAAACGCTGAAAGGCAACAGAACATTGTGCTGGAAACCACATTTGGGCACGGTGGAGTTGGATATAGAACTGAAGGACCGAACAATGAGTCTAACAGTGTCACCACTACACGCTACCATCATTATGCATTTTCAGAATAAAGGTAAACTATTGCACGGGCTGTTTTCGAAATGTGCGAATATTTTATTATAATTTGACTACAACGTCATATTATGTATTTTTTAAATCTAAACAACTTTTTCAAATACATTTTTCCTCTAAAATGCACTGGGAAAAAAATTTCCTATACATGANNNATATATATATATATAATGTGTGTGTGTGTGTGTATGTGTCAATAATTCACTCCCCCCGGCCCCGCAGAGCAATGGTCTATAGATGAGCTAAGTCTACAGATGAAAGTACCCGCGACACTGTTACGAAAAAAGATCAGTTTCTGGCAATCGCAAGGCGTGCTGCGTGAAATTAGCACCGATATATTTGTCGTCATAGAAGAAACTACCTCGTCAAAAGATAAAGGTCCGTCCACAGCGGACATAATCTGCGAGGACGATGAATCAGAGAGTGCCATGGCCTCGTCACAAGACCAGCGCGAGGAAGAATTACAAGTAAGCCATGCACAGTTGTTTGTTTAGAACAAAACACTATCGAGAACAAAATTCTAGAAGAAAATGACACTAAAGTGTATTTTATAATAATTTCTGGATATTTTTAACGTTTGTTTTATTAAAAAAAAGACCATTGAAGTCTTTAATAAAGGCGATTGGTTGGAATTGAAGGAGGTTTATTGTAATTTTGTGTGTTTTTTTGCAGGTATTTTGGTCATACATCATTGGTATGTTAACCAATTTGGATTCGATGCCGTTGGAAAGAATTCATCAGATGTTGAAAATGTTCGCGTCACAAGGCCCCACGGCCATCGAGTGCGGTTTGCAAGAGTTAAGACAGTTCC
This sequence comes from Calosoma granatense, assembly GCA_022063505.1. NCBI lineage: Eukaryota > Metazoa > Arthropoda > Insecta > Coleoptera > Carabidae > Calosoma > Calosoma granatense. The sequence goes on from JAGJTL010000025.1 coordinate 444,250, forward strand.
TCGACCGCAAAGTACGCGAACACAAATTATTGTACACAGGCGGACTATATCGTTTACCGAAAACTTGAGTTTATTCTTCAAAACCGGAGAGAAAACATGTTTTGTATTTGTGCTATATATGTAAATAAAGTATTAATATAAACTATAATGTCTGTAGTACCTGTATTGTGTAGCATTAATGTTACAGCAAACAGCATGAGCAATGTGTAGTTTCGCTGTTGTAATTTTTTTCCCACTTGACATAAGAGGTTATAATTTATTTTATTGCACAGTTTCACTTTCAAACTATACTACGCTTCGTGCATAAGGTAGGATAAAATAGAAACTTACTTGTGTATAGATGATTATTAATTCTATTTAAACATTATGAAAGTACACTCGGTACGATGACTGTCAGTCTGAACTTCATTGGCCGGTAAAAAAAATCCCTGCAGTGTAATCCAACTGTCACTTGCGTGTGATTAGAGATGCTTTTACTTTCATTTGATGCACAGAAAAAGCAAAGATGTTACTTTCATCTTTCAATTAGTGTAATCTATATGTAAGTATGTGGTTCTTCTACACGTAAAGCGTACATACATGCATAATGTGTTATCAAGAAAGTGAAAAAACATACAAGAAGCATTATAACCTACAAAATATACGTACATATAGGAATAAATTCGTTAAAAAAGTGACATATAAGAAGTTTTTGCAAGAATTAATAGGTTAATAATTATAGAATAGGTAAAAGAACTGAATGCTCTGTGAAAAATAAACCTAAATACATACTATACAAAATAAAATAGAATATTATATACAGAACATTGTGATAATTTGACACAATGGTGCGAAAATGTACGTTGTTATTTCCGCTGGACTATTGCAGGATTACTAGTGCACATACAATAGTTATTTTTACCCAAAAACAAACTGTGAACACTGACAAATGATCTTTTAATCGCGACGTCTCTGCACTTTCCATTTTCTCTCCGCGCGCGAATGTGAATTATCAACAATTCTACCCGTTAGCTACGCTAAGTATTTGTTTCTGCATTCTGCTAAGTTGTCGTAGTTAAAATGGACACTAAGTGCTAGTCGTAAGGTTAGTAAGTAGAGCATTGCATTGACCATATGCTTAGCACGACGGGCGCCTTTATATAAAACACATAATACTTTCTAAAACAACTTCACTATCACACAACATCTTCTGCGAGCAGGATCAACGTTGGCCTTGTGTGTGCGTGTGTGTTGTTCCGCGAACAAACGAAACATGTTATTGGTTACGTCAAAGTTTTTGTTAATCATTGTTTTTGTACAATTCGCGTTTGCTATTCATCAGTACGAAAATAATGGTTTGCGAAATAGCAGACCACGAATTGGCATTAAAAGACCTGCGCTTTTGGTAAGTAATATGTATATTTTCCCTTACTACAAATTAATCATTGGATTTTTGCATATCTTGTAACAATTAGCGCTAAAATATCTTTATTCCAGGACCAATACCTCATTAAACAACAGCCATCTTCTGCGTATTCTGTTGAAAGTAAGTACATACATACATACATACAGTCAACTCTAATGATTCCATTCATTCATACATTGTTTTTGTTCCGCTAAACTATTGGGTTAATATACCGCTAAACTATTGGGTTAATATACCATTTTCTTTAGATAATGGTGCCGACAATCAATGGACACCACTGCTAGATATACCATCAAACCATCCGTCACCATTGCACAAACATCGTAAACCAAAACCACATCGATCTCCACTGAAACACTTGCCAAACGTCATATACACCACGGAATATTATCCAAAACAAATCCACCAATCCGCATCCACGAATTTCATAACCAACCAATCACTACTCGCGTCTGACTATGTGAAACCACATTCGTCCAAAACAAAACTCCTCAAACAACAACAACACACACACATCCCTAAGCACACTGGATCCCACTACGAAGTACACGAACAAGTGAATGAAGATTATGACGCGTCACAAAACCGATTCCGGTATCAAGATTTGGCCACGAAAAATCCGGTTAGCGCTCCGGTTACCGAGAAACTCATACACCACGTGCACTACTACAAGGCGTTGAACGATGGACGCCATTTTGGCCGGCCAGCTGTCAGAAAAGTTAGGTTAAATGCAACGTCACGTCGTCCATTTTAGGAACAATTGTAATATATCAGTAGTTTCTGGGCTACAATTTGCCCGTCCTATCCTGAGAAGTAAGTAATTATGTGTTATTAATTATGTGCATTATTTAATTGTAAGTGTTTTTATTACGTATTTATTAAATTAAGTACATGTTGATTTTGTGAAAGAATAAATTAAACACAAAAAAACAATCTTTCGTTTTCTTCTACATACAATTTAACATTTTGTATTATTTATTTTCAATAGTCAATAAAGATTAAAAATATTTTACATCCCCTGACGGGGTTCGAACCTGTATCAGCGACCTTCGGTGTGTTTCCGGGTAGAAATCATAATCCAGGGTCGTTGGGTCTTCAGGTTCTGAATCGTAGTCTGGATAAGGACTATAATCTGGATGAGGTTCCACTTCGTTCAGTTGTGGGTCGATGTATTGTCGTGGTTCAAAGTTGGATATTGATTGTGGTGCTATACTATCGAAGGGTTCCAAATATTCTTGTATTTTCTGATGGTCTAAAGACCTGGTTGTTGCATATACACCGTTTAGACCCATCTGTCGCTCGTCCAAGTCCATCCCTGCATTGTTTAGGCCCATTTGCCCATCATCAAGGATCGTTTGAGCATATGGGTTAACAACTGCCTCCCTACGATGAAACTGTGTCATACGTCGTCCATTGTTGGGCATTTCTGTTCCACTAAAAGAAGAAAAAACATTGATTTTACAGATAATATCGGATGTTTAACTTAAATCCCCACGAAGCAAAACCCTGCACGCAATATCGATTCTCTGTCCCCTGTATTGTAGCATTAATGTTACAGTAAACTATTGAATCTCTGTCCCCCACATTGTAGCGTTAATGTTACAGCGGACAGCATAAGCAGGGGTTTTTAATTTTGGGGATTCAAGTACAAAATCCTTAAGACTTACTCTGATACTACTGCATCGCCAAAAGCATCGTAAATCGAATTGGTCCTAGAGAAAATCTGTTCATTCGGCTAAAAAATGAAAAACCAATCAATATTTCATTGGAATATTACCTTCCAGATAAACTGTCTGTATATCCCTTCGAATGAGGATTAATCAACTGTTTAATATACTTATAGGTGTCCCACCAACGTGCTCCCCTGTGTCCGTATATCCCCTCCCCCCCGGCCAGCAGTGCTAATCCAGCAATAGTACAGCGCCGGAGAAAACAATGTACTGCCCCACGCGCGGGCGCCAAATTAGAATACCCTCACTCAAATCATAATGTGGTGCAGATTTTGAATGGAGATTATCAAGAGTTAAATTGCTGTTACCTCTAAAACACTCTCTTGTCGTTTCTTCGTACGAAGCATCACACTTATACAGATGGCCAGCGTATAGTTGACGAACCATAGCACGTATCCTTTGGCTGCGAACGTCATCATATATATGGGAGTATTCAACAGGAATTCTTCATGTTTCAAATCCTGTAACACATCCCATAATGCTGAAGAATCAAAACCCTGCGCGCGCAATATCGAGTCTCTGTCCCCCGCATTGTAGCATTAATATTACAGCAAACTATTGAATCTCTGTCCCCCCGCATTGTAGCATTAATGTTACAGCGGACAGCGTACATGTATGTATAACTATAAATAATACTTACACGAATTTTCACATAGTCCAATGCAAAAACAACCACTGCAAGCAGGTCATACACGCCTGATAGAAACACTAAAACCAAATTAACTACAGTCGAGGCATTGACCTTTTTTCTTTTGCCATTCTGAGCCAAAACTGAAAAATAACATTGATTTACATGCTACGTGAGTTTAAAGCCAAAATACTCACTAATAATATGTGTAAGACTAGCGAAAGCCAAAAATATTGAAAACAGCAAAAACATCCAAAAGATATAGATGAAAAACTCCTTGGGGAACACTCTAGAAGTGTCGGGAACTGGAAGAAAACAAATTAATACTTTCTGGGTTCAACTTAAATCCGCGGAAATCAAAACCCCTGCAATATTAATGGCGAAACTACACATTGCTTACGCTGTCCGCTGTAACATTAATGCTACAATGCGGGGGGACAGAGATTCGATATTTGGGGAGGATTTTGAATCCTGGGATGTTGAAGCTGTGCCTCCTCATTCCTTGGTTATTAAATACATACCTGCTGTGTCGCCCGCTAAGTATAATTGGTATATTCCTCTTATGAATCCCTCTGGAAGTGTATCCAGATTTGCGTTGTTGCATTTAATTATGCCATGCGTACAGAGTATTGCCAAAATTGATAGCGACCCGTAGACTAACGATTGGATCTGTCCAAAAAATAAAAATATTTGCACGAAAACACTGAAAGATATGTATTAATGCAGATATATGCAGGACTTCAAGAGTACAGGGTTGGACTAAAGTCTCCCTGCCCTCTTATTAAAGTATATTTCCAAAAAAATTAACAAAAGGATTATACATTACTACATACATCCTGTAACAATTATTATTTTCTCAATGTTATTATCTTTGACAAATGAATCAGATTTTTATCAAAAAAATGATTGATGAAAGTAGATAAAAATACGCATCATTTCTAAAAGGAGAAATTGCTTATCAGTTTATTAAATTTGCTGTCAATCAAAAATTAATTTATATTCTTATAATTAAAAAATCTAAGGGATCAAAACGCCTCGCGCAATATCAACGGTGAATCTACACCGCACTGTTTACGCTGTCCGCTGTAACATTAATGCTACAATGCAGGGGAACAGTGATTCGATATTGTTGGTTGTTTTGATTCGTTGAACTAGCGCTTGTCATTTGTTACTTACAAATATCAGCGAAGCGAATGTTAAATTAACTGTTTTAAAAACAGACGCAGTAGCCATACTGATATTCTTTTGTTACGTTACACAGTAGGAAAAAATAAAACACTGTCAACACTCACTCACGTCTATTGACTACTAAAGCCACACACACATATATTATCAGAGAAAAAGATAACTAGCTTATCAATCAACGGTGTTATCAATAAAAAAACTATCACAAGCTATCATCATGGCATTTATTTTGAATCGAAATTTCAGAGTAAATCAAAGAGGGCGGCTGAAACAAAACAGAATGCATGAGAAAAAAATTTTTGACAAGTGTATTGACAGTGTGCGTTTACCTTTTTATACAGAAATGGAGGAACAACAAAATGAGGGCAAGGGTCAAGTTGAAGAAGGACATTAGCCAACCTTTGATTGCAAGGGTCATCAGGGTTGCAGGGCCGGCTCCCAAGACACCGCCATGTTTCTACGGAGAAACAAAGAGATTTGTGCAAAAATTTCCAAAAGTTTCGCTAAAACCAAAGTAGGGAATTTCAGACCAAGAAATACTTACTGATATTTTTAAGTAATCCACAAAAAACAGCATAAACATTAGGAACTCAATCGCGAACATGCCCACAGCCGAAATGGACCAATATTTCGAAGCTTTGACGATTTTTTTGGTCTTGTTCCATTTACGAAATTCTGTAATCATCAACTCTAGATATTACCGGTGTTAAATGCCTGTAAAATATACCGGGTTTACCTTTAAATATGTATACACTAGCGATTAACAGATTCACCGATGCAAGCAGGTACACCAACACCAAAACACAAACACCAACAGGCGATAGGAAGGACTCATTTGGTTCTGAAATACATTTACTTGTAATATAATTACACTTTGCTAATGTTATTCAAAATTTGAAACACCCCCACAATTGTGAGGGTATTTTAAATACATCACACTTCGATAATTCTATTTATAATTTGAAACTCCCCCATAATTGTGAGGGTATTTTAAATGCGGGCGCGCAAATATTGTTTTTTAACGGGAGAGATTTTATCAAACAGACGCAAGACTTACGATAATTTTTATTGAAATACATATTAGCCAAGTTCACTGTATATGCAGCTAGGTATGGGTTCTTCGTCGACCCATCCACGGATCCACCAGTAGCGAAGAATATCAGTGCCATCAGACATAGAATAATCCATACCGTACTAAGAAACTGCCATACATACACACATTTTAAAATTCACATCAAACCCCATTTAATTTTCAATACTTACAAATGTCGACGTCGAACCAATAATCCCAACATACCGATACAACGAATCCTTACCCTTAATTTTTGGAATTTCAAGATTATTCAACGATTTTCTCATAGTTAAAACTCACAAAAAAAACCGTACACGACAAAGAATTAAACGTCAAATGGAAAACAAAAGATTTACTGTCACCGCACACTTAAAACAGATGCACAACTACGTTTACATAGGATTATATGGAGAATCGTCTAGAACAAAAGAAGAACGTTATTTTTGTGGGTTATAGCGGAAATATGGTGGAATAAAACCTTAGGAATGTGTCTTTTTCTTTCATAACGTGAAGACGCCATAAATATACTGAGAGGCAGACGTTTAGCAGCCATACTAGGTAGCCTCTTAGGGCGAGTGTCATCATTACAGCTGAAGGAGCCGCCATCAATAGCGCTCGAGAGAGTGTTCTTAATTGAAACGTTGGAAGATCATCGAAATTATCTTCTGCATTGACAGCAAATCTTCGCGTCGGTTCAGTGCTCGTAAAATTAGGCGGCAGTACGTATGGATTTCGTTTATTCGCAATGAAAAACTCATTCAACGTCTTTGAAATCCGTTCCAGTTCGTACATCTTCGAATACAGGTCGGCTTTTTCATTCTGAATGGACAATTTGATCAGTTCACGTTCTTCCGGCGTGTACTGTCCTTTCGGATTATCAAAATCAAACATCCGCCGATGACTGCGTTCGAAATTGAAACGCCGACCGATGGGCAACGATTGGTCAGTTGTATTAAACTGCAAAATTTTTTGGGAACATCATTCTAAGCATTACGCTGTTTGCTGTAACATTAATGCTACAATGCGGGGACTGAGATTCAATAGTTTGTTGTAACATTAATGCTACAATGCGGGGGACAGAGATTCAATAGTTTGCTGTAACATTAATGCTACAATGCGGACGACAGAGATTCAATATTTTACGTTCAGAGAAATATGTTAATACTTACATCCGCATTTAAACTGTGATGAAAATCCACAGCGAAAATGACGAAAATCACAAAATCAAATACGCACACAAATATCGTGAATCCGATCCACAGGGGTCCGGAATTTTTGTGTTTTTTGCTGTTTTTGCATTTACAATACTGCGGAAGGAAAAAACATTCAAGTATTGTTTATTTAATTTTTGACAGTTGTCTTCATAAATATCTGGTTTTGTTACCGACTATTAAATAGATGCTGGTCAGTGCCCAAAATATGGATATTAATAAGTAGAACCACATAATTATATGGAAGAAAATGGGATCTATGCAGGGAGACTTGATATCTGGAGAAAATACATTGTGAAAAGCATAGAGTTTGAAGTTAAATGTATGTATATGTATATATACCTGCATTATTTAAATAAACTAAATTAAACGCTTTGCCGAAAGCTGTAGACGTCTGTTCACCTCCACACTCTGAATAATAACAAATAATACCGCACAACGAGAGAATAATCCAAAGAACAGACTGTACCTTCAAAATATAATATATCTTTAGCTAAATGTTCTAAATATACTATATCACACTTACCAACGTTACAATGCCCGCTACAATGCCTAAAAACCGATAAAAACCACGACCCAACGACATTTTAGTTCGAAATCACATTATACAATTTCATCTGTCAAAATGCAACAACATAAGTACATCAAGCAAAGCCTTCTATACAAAACGAGACTTAACTGAAGAAATAACAATACACAATCAACTCTCGCTTCATTCAAAATCTAAAAGGACTGAGCGAAAAATTATGATTTGAATCATGGGGTGGGGGGTTGTTTTTCCCCCGCTGGACTATTGTGGCGATGGGATATACGGACAGTTTATTTGGGGACGCAGGAGTTGCTGAATAAAACAAAAAATGATAAAATATATTTTATTATCAAATTTACAAATTTACCAGTGTTAATTTTACGCTTGCACTCTTGTAATAAGTGTAGGTCTCCTGAAAAAGAACATATTGTTAACCCCATTTGAAATCTGGGAATAAAAACCCTACAATATCGACAGCGAAACTACACATTGCTTACGCTGTCCGCTGTAACATTAATGCTACAATGCGGAGGACAGTGATTCGATAGTTTGCTGTAACATTAATGCTACAATGGGGACAGAAATTTTGATATTGCGCTGGGTTTTAATTCGCTGATTGCCTCCTAGAATGTTCAGGAGACGTTCTAAGTTCATACCTCGGTCGGGTAATGTACAGATACATGACCATCAGCGCCGATGTCAGGTTAAACACCCACAGCAGGTACCCGCGGATGGCAAGCGTCATCAACACTGCACTAGGTGCCAGTACCATATCCACTCCGCCTGTACCCCCGTCCATGGCTCTGCGCAATCCTATACCAGGTCCCTGGTTCTGCAAAATTATGCCGAAACCATCATCATCAAACATTGATCGCCAGATTATATCATACTCTTCTTTGGCCGACAGCTGTCGTGAATTTCCCTCAAACTTAAATTCATTCTTCCTTCCTTCCTTTTTCTTTAATTCATCATTTATTTCTTCCAATGGTTGTCCTTCAAATTTGAAAGAAGAATTGGTATTTATATAAAAATTGTTATTCTTTATATCATCATAATCTTTCGAATTTTCAATCATTTCTCTGCTAAAATTTGGTCCAATTTTGAAAGATCTTTCATCATAATCTATTACTTTACGCTTTGCTGTTTCTTCCAAATTTCTTTTGATAGATCTTCGCCTTTTTGGAGCATCTGGTGATGAAGTTTCCTTGTTGTCTTCCTTGTCACTCGTTGCTTTATCAGTAGTTGAATTATCTTCATTCTCCGCTGGTGGCGTTTCTGTTTGATTCAACTCTGTTCCTGGCATTCTGTACAATTTCTCCACATCAATCAGTTGTTGTTGCAATTCAGCTGTACGCATCTGTGCCATCGGGTTATAATATGTTCCCAGCTCCGTTTCCACAATCATTGCAGCCTTGTCTGTTAATTCTTTAATTTTCTCGTCGATCTCCGTGTGTTTGTCTGCCAGTTTTGTTTTAATCAGATCAACGTGTTCATCAAATGTGAGCACAGGTTCCTTAGCATCATCAACGACACCTGGAACGGTTAGATCATTCGATGGATCTTTGTCCAGGTTGTCGAACATATTCCTGTTGGATGGGAATGCGTCGTAATCGTCTTTGTAATCAGCAAAAGAAGGAATATGTCTGTCTGAATCGTCATAATCGCCCATACTTCGGACAGACGCTCCAAGCTATTGTAAAGTAAAGATAGAACATAGTTGCTGTTAAACTGTTTTAAATCCGGCCCGATTTGCGCAATAATCCTTAATATTTCAGCAGAAAAAAAAACGCGCTCCATGATTTACTTACCATGCCACTCTTCAGCTTGCTGAAATCAACAACAAACAACAAAAACAACAACAAATCAGCTGCACAAATGATAATAGTTACAATAATCCAACTCTTTGATGATTTCCTCAGTCTCTTTGCTTTGCTCCACTTGTAATAATCTAAAAACATCACATTACTTCATTGTATTCATAATGTGAAGCGGTTATTGAAGAAACATGATTACCAACTATTAAACTAAAGCTAAAATATAACCAAACAGCTGTCAACATCATACAGAACCACAAAAATACATGCAACAATATCGGCGACACCATGTGAGGATAATATCTTGAAACTACAACAAAATACGTTAATTTCCTTTAGGAAATGTCAAAAAACTTTGAAATGATTGTACGTTTGCTGTTCAAATAAATGTTATAGAAGGTTTTTCCAAACTTGTTCGCCGGCTGGCGACTGCCACACTTTATATAAAAACAAATAATCCCTGATAGATACATTCCGATCCAAATCACAGCCTGAAACTGCCAAAAATAGGTCAGAAGCAACCAACATTAATCATTTGAACTTTGACAGTACATACACATGCAAAAATCGCCGCGATAAAACCTAAATATCGCAGTAAGGAGTGCCTGCCCTTCAACAGAGCCATTTTGGCATCCTTACACGTGAAACACACACAGGAATTATTCATTACAACTGTCAAAATTTGACTTTTAACGCGGAAATAATTTTTAACTGTCACAACAAAAGAACATACAGACGTCCATGGCCAACTATGTGTAAAAGCGACAACAAAACATAGCAAAAAATATGTATATTGTCAGTTATTTATTTAAATAAAACAATAAATACAATTAATTGTTGTATGACAGGAAATTGATAATCTTTCGTATAGCTTATCAATAATCTATCGCGATAATAGTTCTAGGAATTCTAATTTGATGTAATTACTAATAATAACTGTATTTGTTTAATTATCTACGAAAATGTGACTTTTGATCCATTGAATTGCAATCGAATAATTTGAAATCAGCGAATCAAAACCTGCGCACAATATCGACGGCGAAACTACACGCATTGCTTACGCTGTCCGCTGTAACATTAATGCTACAATGCAGGGGACACAGATTCGATATTGCGGGTTTACAAATTATGTACAGTATTTTTGCTAGTAGAAAAATTATTGTGCTTGAGGATTGCGATTGTTAAATCTTGCCGACGGTCCAGGAGAAGATGTTTGACTCCAGGAGCCCAGGTCCAGACGTTGATTCTTGTTGATGCGCATTGTGTAATCTGGCACGGGCACGGGAGGAGCTTCTACGCTCAAATCCCGTGTTTGTTTGCGCGGGAACATACCAGGTTCATGTATATAGCTCCAGGGAAGTTGTCTCCTCAGAGTTCCCGAAGGAACACCATTCACCATTACATTGGTGTGGTCACCGACAAAGTTGGGGTGATCTGTAAGAAAATATTATTTGTGTTAATAATATGAACTCCCCTTCTCTCCCCGCTGCGTAAAATTGTCCCCCCATATAGTCTAGCGCAACAAAAACAATGTACATCTGTACATTTCTAATAGAAATATCCTAGGAGGCTTATCAATAAAGACAAATGAATGGTATATTTACCATTAAAGAACAAGTGAATGTTATATTTACCGCTGTAACTCAGTTCAGAAGCAGCATCTTCATAATTCTCCAAATCTGGACGCCCTCGCCTTGGATAATCATCCTCCAAATGAGGTTCTTCTCGTTCTTCTTCTTCGTCTTCTGCATGGGGTTGAGGTCGTCCATCACTTTTGACCCGAGGCAAGTGTGTTGGTTGCATACTGTCGTTCACATTGTACCAGTTATTCGGGTAAGCTGTTTGTGGTCCCTCGTTCTCGTCCACGATAGTGTGGGGTAAGTTTTGAGGGCGATGAGGTAAATTTTGGGACTGCGAAGGCATGTTTTGAGGACGCAAATTTTGGGAATTCACAGGTGTATTTTGGGAGTGCAAAGGTAGGTTTTGCGGACGCAAATTTTGGGAATTCAGCGGTAAATTTTGAGACTGCGAAGGCATGTTTTGAGGACGCATATTTTGGGAATGCAAAGGCATGTTCTTAGAGCGCAAATGCATATTTTGCGAAGGCAAAGCCATATTTTGAACGCGCAGAGGTAAATTTTGAGGCTGCATATTTAAGTTTCTAGGCTCTAACAATTCATAACGTCTTTGGTGCAGTTCATTTGGACCCTACAGAAAATACCAATTATTGCTAAACCCACATACAAAACGCGATGTTTCCTTAATTCTAGCAAACATTGTAATACACATAGTATTACCATGTTTCCTACAATTTAAGAAACATCTCCCTTTGTTAGATGTATACCTCTCTAAGTTGACCATTGTGGGCAGATCTCTGCATTGGTTCACCGTAATGGTTATACCAGTTGTTCACCCTGGACATGTTCTGTTCCTAAACAAATTGGGAAAAAATTGTTGACCATTAAGCTCCCAAAAGTCTAACCCTAGCTACTTGAGGTGTACAGACCTGCAGGTGTGCGGGTCGAGGTGTTCTCATTGCTGGTTTCAAGGGTACAATATGGTGCTGTGTATGTCGTCGTTGCGCTCCCTGAGGATGATGCGCTGGTACACCTAGCACAGGTGGTTTCCTCATATCTTTCGTTATTGATATCAGCCCGAAGAACATACACACATTTATCACTAAAGGCAGAATGAGTCGCGAGGAAAATATTGCCATCACAATAGCAGCGGTCGTAAGCTCTTTTGAAAACAATGCGTCGTCCTGAAAGTGTACAGTACATTCAATAGAAAATGTTCGATTTCTCAGTTTCACCATAAATCCTCGCATCCCAAACCCCCACATATATGGAAGCGAAACATAGTTGCTTGTATTAATATTACCCGAACCGATTCCATATTTTCTAGGGTTTTGATTCGTGGATTTAAGTTGAACCGCTAAACTAAGAAAGCATACGTTACAGATAAATGTTTGTGCGTGTGTGTGTTCGTACCTGCCATGTGATAGCATCTTTAGTAAAGAATGAAACGGACGTTATATCAACGCCAAACTCCACAACAGCCACACACAACCAAAATATGTGAACACCAAAGGCAGAATTTTTTTTCGATCTGACAGCTGAAAAGACACACACACATAATATTATACATGGTCACTATACAGAGGTTATTTGAATTTTTCCGCTATATCATAGGTGTCTTGTGTTGGTATATCAAACGCTGTTTGTGTTTACTTACACAGTGCCGTTATTGATATAAATATCCAAAATATATCGAATACTAAATGAGTCAGTGCCAGATAATACACTCTGTCGCTTTCATGAATTCGTTGATCTTCTGTTGGTTGTAGGTTCAAGTTGCTTATATCGATTAGGCATTTTGGATCTAAAATTAAACGACAAATGAATCAAGAGAGCCAAAGCTGCGTTGACAATATCGAATCGCAAAAAAACACACAAGCGTCCAGCGCTATTCACTTGTAACAAATTATAATACTCGGTTTCTTAGTTCTAAGGTTTAATTTAAACCGCGGTTAAAAACAAACAATATCGAATCAGCTAAGCAACCATGTTTCGCTTCGGATTTGTTCGTTTTTTAACCGAGGTTTAAGTTAAACCTAAGAAATCGGGCATAAACTATATATACCTATCGTTGTATGATTGAAAATACTGGAATAATTCAGAAACTGCAGCACATTGATTCGATATTGTTGAACTGTATGTATGGTTAATGAATATCAACGAATACTTACTGAAATAATACATTAAGTATATCACACTCATAACACGACTTTGTGTATTGGGATATGCTAACTGACATTCGTACAAGAGTATTTGTAAGATTTGCCAGATTGCAGACAGAATGGCCTGTAGCTGAGAACAAAATATTAATAAATAAATAAATACATACGTACGTACATAGACATACATACATACAGACAGACATACACACACAGATACACATAAGACAAAGAATATCAAGAAAAAATAGATTCTATTTTATGAAATAAATGTATGTATGTATACTTACCATGGTATAAACCATTATGGCAGTAATCCAAGAACTGCCGTTACGTGTACAGCACCCCATGATTTGTTTCGTTAATTGTTTGTGTTTTATTTAATGCTTTTGTATCAAGTAGGCATAGCCGGATGGTAACAAAACCTAAACTAGACTTTTAGAAGATTGTATGTATGCATGTATGTATGTATGTATGGATGTATATAGATATTCGATAAATTTTTTGCAGTTTATCAATATGATTAGATAACACCTTCATTGATGGACTTGTTTACGGACTGATAACAGCGATTGAATTTAGCTATCGAATAAATAAATCTATAATTGTTGATAATATAC